>JANRGW010025373.1:0-16637 GCA_024733675.1 Psilopsiagon aymara
GACACAGGGGCTTGGAGCAACTGCTCCAGTGGAAGGTGTCCCTGCCCGTGGCAGGGGTTGGAACTGGATGAGCTTTAGTGTCCCTTCAACACAACTGACTCTGAAGTCAGTTTTCCTTTAGTTAAAGGTGTGACAGTTTCCTGGAGCAATGATCCCTTCACCCTCTTTCTGCATCAGGATTAATGTTCATCTGCAGGAAATGGTGAGGGAGCTCACAGTAGGGGCAAGAGAAGTGCACTTACTTAGTAGCTTGGGTTCTTTTTAGCCATATTCAGGTATCAGTTAATTAACAGAGCCATACATAGTTCTCACTAGAGGTTTTTCACAAGTGTGACAAGCTGCTCTTTGGCAGGAATTATGTGGTCTCAGACTTGAAGTTACTTCCCTTGCATGCCTTTCAGATACGATGTAGTAAATAATGTGAGCCGTAATGCATTTTGGAATATTATTTCTAACAGTATTGTTAGTGACTGTGTTTATTTAAAGTGAATTTGCACTTTAGTATTCCTGCTGGAATAGTGGAATTAAAATAGCTCCTTCAGCCAATCTGGGGGAAAAAAGTAGTGGTTGATTGTGGAGCAATAGAGATATTTGTCAGTAGCCTTGAAAAGTCTGCCCATTGCCCTAGTTCACCTGCAATTGCTCAATGTGCTTTCCAATTTCTGGCACATTTGGGACCCTACTGAAGAGCTGCCAGCAGGTTTTATTAACAGTATTGCAAAAATGCTTCAGGTAGAACCTCAGTTTGAGACTGTTCCTTGATCTTCAAGAAATGCAAGTTAAACACTTGGACTTGTCTTTTTCCCCTGTTGTTTATTAAACGCTTTTCCTAGAGTTCTGCTTCTTTTTAATGACACGTTGACTTCTGTTTGTAGGCTGTTACAACCTCTTAGCTTTCTTTGCCCTTTTTGAGAGCATGGGCTGTTCATGCTTTAATGGCTGCCCGCATTGTCCCTCTTTGCTATTTATTTACTTATCTTTCATTAGAAGTTGTGAGGCTTTAGAGAGAGAGGTTGAGCTTTAGTGTTTTGGCCTAAAACCAAAAGCGAACTTATCCAGAAGATGCTTTGGCACCAAGGCATTTCTTCCCTGGGAGGCAAATCCAGGCAGCGTAGTCGGGAGGACATTTTGCTGCCATTGCATCTGGGATAAAATTCCACCTCCATTAAATGGCATGTTTAACTCTGCCTGTTCCTTTCCTCCCTCCAGATGTTAGGCCATGCAGGAGCCTGTGCACTGCAGCACATGCAGCCCTGCAGGTTTGAGGGAGGGGGCTCTTAAAGAGTGTTTTGTGGTTAAGTTCCACATGTTGACCACAGCTTCTCAGTGTTATGTGATAGCATGGCCAGGAACTCATCTGAACTTTAGACTCAGGTTACCTACCTAAGAAACTCCTATTGAAAGCCCTTTGTGGGAATGCTTTAAAAATACAAATTGTTTGGGACAGACCGTTGGTGCTGAATGAGTCTGTGCTGAAATACTTACCCACAGGCTTCCTAACATAACGCTGGTTGTAGGTCTCTGGATGGGTGGTGCAAGGGCAGAACGGGCTTCCTGAAAACACTTGCAAAACAGTTTCTGGAGCTCAGGCCCAGCTCTGACTGGTTTCGAGCTGTATGGACTGGCGTAAATGGAAGAGCAGAAGAAACTGCATAGAATATGCATTTTATTTTTGTTGACACTCAGTTCAAGCCTATTTCGTGAAAGTCATCAAATTCCTCTAAAATCAGTATGGAAATTGTATTATGACAAGGAAGAGGGGTTATTTTCCTTATTTTCAATTGTGGGAGTGCAGTAGCTTTGAGGAAGAGAGGCTGCAGAGTGAGGCTTGAAGGTTCTCATTCTGTGGGAAAGTGAATTAATTTGATTTGAAGTAGGTAGTGGTGCTGGATTTAAAAGCCAGGTTTCAGCACAGCTGGCTCTGAAGGGATTCCTGGTTTGTAAATCTGTTTCAGTAATTTGCATGTAAATATTTGTTTGCATTCTCTTTTGTTTAGAAAGCTGAGGTTTAGTAGTCTGCTAGGTGTGATATTCAATAGAAATGTGTCACATAACAAAGGTTTCCATGGGGGGAAAAGAGGGAGTTTTTATTGTTGCGTTTTTTGATCTCTCTCTCTGGTGAGAGGTCATTATTTGTAAGATCAGAGCTCTTCTGGAGGTCCTCAGTTTTTTCATGAGTTTAGAAGACTCTGCAGGTGTATCATAGTATAACTCTGAATATTCATAAGTTTATCTCTGAAAATATGACAGAGATCTGCTGTTAAGACCTCCTTCTAGACTGTGTATCGTGTAGGGCAATTGTGTGTGTGGGAGCGAGGTGAGTTAAGGTGAGGTAGAGAGTAGCTAGTGGCGATAGTGATTTTTACATTAGGAATCTGCAATTTTGGAGTGTAGCAAGGGAAATATATCCAGCAGTTGTGCATGTGTTTTGTTGGTCTTGGAGAACAGACAGAATATTATTAACAAAACTCAGTTGCCTTAGAAATGCCTGGTTTTATCCTTGTGGGGCGGCTGCTTAAATTCTTTCTATCAAATGAAGCCCCTGTATTGCCCAGAAGTGGATGTACTTGTCTGAGAGTCTGAAGACATGTTTTAGGTTATAGGTTGTTTTAATTTCTTTGACTGTAAGTATTTGTTTTGCCTTCTAGCGAGGATTGTAGGATACTACTTTAAGTAAAACTTTGATCTGTGAGCGAAGGCGTATCTAGTTACACTTGATATCGGTGCTGGAGTAAGGGTGCTATATAATTACTTGAAGTATATTTAAGTAAGACAGATTTTAACACAACAGTCTTGTATTAATGAATTCACGTGCCTATGATGCATTTCCCACAGTGGGTAAGACTGGTTCCTGGTCTTGATTTGTAACCTTGCAGGTGTTTGCAGAGCTGCCATTTAAAAGGGAAAAAAAGCATGCAGATGTCCTCCATTAACAGCTTTTATGGACTGCTTTTGAGAAGAAGCTCTCCAAATGTGTGTCAGGAAGAACTTGGGTTTGAAGTGTTCCTTCTCTGTTCAGGCAGGTTCTGATTGCTGCATGATGGGCAAAGCATAGGACCAGTGTGAGGGAAGGCAGTTCTTTGTCAACTAAGGTTGGACCGGATGATCCTTGAGGTCCCTTCCAACCTGATTGGACCTCACATGTAATTTGAAGATTCTTCGCCTCAATGCCCTTGGCTTTCCTGCACTTTCTGTATTGAAGGGGTTTGCTGGTACAATATACCAGCCATCCTATGGAATGGTATTGTTCCAATCTTCAAGTAGTTGTGTGTTGTGTTTCAAAGATGTATGGAAAAAGCACAGATAAAAGGCAAATACAAGGACATGTGAAGTGAGACTGTGTAGCTGTAAAGTTTTTAAGCATAGCCTGGCAGGGTATGAATGCTGAAGTGGAATGTAGGGCCTTACCTGCGCCATGAAACCTTTCATTGTGGGGTTATATCAGAAGCCAGTTTGATGATGGTGTGGCTCTATATGGCTGTTCAGATTGAGGGGGTTCACTACAACTAACTGCTGCCATTAAAATGGCTCCACTTGTATTGCAACCCTTACTTAAACACTAGCAACACCCCAAAAATTTAGTTGCTATCTTAGATGGAAACAGCTTTTATATAATTCTTTAGATGAAATTGATTCCTTGGACTATGGAATGTAAACTCCTCTGTCATGTCGATGTGGGCATTGTCACAGAAGTGATTATGTCATTGTGAGCAAGGAGCTGTGGTGTGTGTCTTTACCTTAGAGAAGTCCAGTGGCTCCTGCTGGCCATGTCTGTTCACTCTGTGTCTCAGTCTATGGGACTCTGTGACTTCAGAGGAGAACTTTCCCATTCTTCTGTGTAAGTCTCCAGCTTAGTTTGAACACAACTTTCCCTTTGATAGAGTCATGGGAGGAATCCTTGTGTCATGGACGAGGCAGGAAACCTGAGACCTGATCTTCCAAGTCAATCCTCCTCCTTTCCTGGAAACTTCTTTGGCTCAGCTCAGCACTCATCGAGGCATCTATTAGGGAAGCGACAACAGTGGCTGGGAAGTCATGTTATTTTGCTTCTCCTCTTCCTGAATTAGGTGACAAAACAAAAGAGTCTTATGTTCTTATGGCTTTATGTGTCTCAGTGCACAGAAAAGTTGATTTTTATTTTTAAGAAATTTAGATCTTAATGTGACTCTTGAGATCAGTATTTGTAGGTGGTGACAAATGGAATTAAATTTGGTGAGAGGGGTAAAGCGCTTGGTTTACAACACTGAGTTTTGATTTCAGTAGAAAGAAAGAGGGAAGAAGAGGATTTAAAGTTAATGGCATTCTCACTCCAAAACAATGGATGAACTGATGTCCTTACAGGTAGAAAAGACACTGTAGAAACAGGTTTAGTAGTTCTTGAGGTGCTGTTGCCTGAATGTCAGAGCAGCCCAGCAGTTCCTGAGCTGTGGCTGCTGCAAAGCACTGTATTTGCAGTATCTGCAGCCTATGGTGGGGAGCAGAAAATCGGGTTTAAACTGTTCAATCTGTTATGGTTAACTGAAAGCATAGTGGATGTATCTTAGTACATTATATACTTACTTTACTTGTAAGTAAAGGTATATAATATGTATGACTAATATAGAGTCTTGCATCTCTGGTGTCCACAACTGTCCCCTGATGCTACTAAAAATAACTAAATTATAGAATTAAGCAATTGGAAAACAATTTTTGGCTGGCTTTCACCTAATGCATTAAAATCCCCATAACAACCCAGTGATCTGACCTGATTAGTTTGAATGAAATTTAGACTTGAGATATATTGTCTTTTTAACCATGGCACACACTGTGATTGTGCTACGCTCCAAGTTACAAAATGCTTAATAAAGTGGCGCATGTGAAATGGGAATGTCAGCAGACAACTGGAACAGAAGGAATTGGGTGCAGTATTATTTTAGTCCAGCTAGACTGCCTTACATGCTTGAACTTGTTCTCCAACAGTTTCTGTAGCTTAATCCCCCTTTACTTTAATGCATACGATTATAGATTGGTGACATAGTTTATACTGAGGAATTAGCAGTTGCAGAATCTCGAGTCCTGGCAGCTCTTGCTTACTTTCCATGGGAAGAGCTGTTGCGTGTGTTCGATGGCAGCAAGCAGAGAGCATCTCCTGCTGTGACATTCTCAACATATTTCACCCCACATTTAAAGCTCCTGACCACCTGCTTGAGGAGGGTTCAGCTGCTGGGGATGGCTGCGTGGACTTGTGCTTATGGCAGTGTCCTGTTGATTCTGTCCTGAGACCGCTCGCTGTTGTTTGGGCAAGTGCAGGCACCATGATAACAGTCAACTGCCTGGGCGTGTGTCTGTATGTCTAGAAACGCCTGCTCAAGGAAAGTTACTTCCTTTGGTGTTTTGGGGGGTGCTGAAAATAGTGTCTCTCTTACGTGGCCTCTCTGTTTCTTTGCTTGTGCAGCTTCTGCAGAGAGTGCAGTATTGCTTCTGGTCACTGCAGGTTTCTCTTGTCTTCCTGGAACATCCCCCTTGTGTTTGGAACTGGCTGTTTTCAGCTAAGACAGTGAAGTGTTTTTCTGTGGCTTCATGTGAGACAATGCAGAAGATTTTTATTAGCTAGTTCCCCCCCCCCCCCCCCCCAACCTTTAGCTGTGTAAGTTTCACTTAAAGCTTTAAACTTCCCTCAGTGATCCGTCTGGATCCCCTAACATCATCTAAGATCACTTCCTAAGCTCATGGTTTAGCATAAGAGAGGTCAAGAATGAAGATAACTGATAGGCACATTTTGCATTTTAAAACGTCTGTTGAAAGCTGTTCACTGATTAAAATTCCTGTCCTTCAAAACATCTTGAGACTTTCCACTTAATTGCCATGTGTCACCTCTATTGAAAAATGTTTGACTTGAAAACTCCGGGTAAAAGTGCTTCCCTGTGGTGTGACTGAGTACATCTCTTCCACCTCTTTCAGCTTTCTCTAAGGCTTTGAAGGAGACATCTCCTGTTTCAGGAGCAACAGGGTAGCGGGTTGAGGTGTCCCAGCCCTTAGTGTTATCAGTGCAATTCCCTAATAGTTGAGGTGAATAAAATCCGAATTAGATACTGGAGATGTAAGAGGCAAAAAGAGTGGATTTAGGATTGCCTCATTTGGATGTTCTCCAGGTGTGTTTCTAGTCTCTTCCACCTCTGTCATGTAGAGATATTCCATTATTTAGGAGTGAGAAATTACCCACCTGCTGCACTATTTCTTTTGTACATTTCTGTCTGGTTTTAACAATAGACACCTTATGAGTATTACCGTGGTTACATACTGCATTTGGAGAGGAAGAGAAAGGTTTGTAAAGGTTGAGAATTCAGTTACAGAAAGAGTACACGGTGTTCTACTGAACATATTATGTTCTTGAGATTTGATTGTACTTTTCTATTGCTGCTCAGGGTTTGCATTGCGTTTTTCCAAGAGGCTTAACACCTGGGGTGCTCTTCTCAGGTAAAATATTGCACCATATATGAGTGCTGAGGACATGCACTGCAGCTGAGGCCCTGCTTGGCTTTCCACCCCCCTCCACAGGGATGGAAAAGTGTAACTTGGGATTCACATCTTTACAGTTGCTCTGCACAACAAAGTGACCGACTCCATTTGTCAAACTGCTTTCTACTTGACCTAATAAATGTCCTTTACTTACCGTCTGTATGTGATCTAAGGGCTACATCCTGTGTGAAACTCTAAATGAAAGCCCAATTCAGTATTGCACTGTGAGTCCAGCCTTTGATTTTTCTGGCAGGTCAGGGTAATGTTAGTTGGTGATAGGTGCTGTAGGAATGAGCCGGAGTTAGTAAGGGTGAAATCTGCATGCTTAACCTGTGATGTGATTGGAATTTTGACTCTTTCAGCAAAAAGTTTGACAATAAATGAAAACTCACAGATTCCCATAGCTTAGTTCAAATTTTCTGCTTGAAGTTGTTGCTTTCTACTGTATAAGTTATTTTGGAGTGGAGTTCTTGTGTGTCATCACATGCATTGGACAACCTGCACATCATAAGGGGTTTTTGTTTTCTCGAGTTCAGACCTTTAAACTGATGTATTGAAAACAAACCCCAAACACCATTCCTTGTGTAAGGAACACTAGAGGGCTGGTGGAGCAGCCTGTGGGGGGATTACAGCCCCTCCAGCTTCCTTTCCCTTTGCCTGTATTGAGAGTATCTGTTTGCCAAGACTCTGATGTCCCTTGTCTCATATGTATGCATTGCTTTCCTTCCGAGATGTTAAACGTCTATATGCTGAAAGAGTCACATGTTTTATTGGTGACAGAAGGATTAGGGATTGTGCATCTGCATAGCTTTGCATCAGACTGAGGTGAGTAAGTCTCAGTGCTTTGGTTTCTTTATTCCTTCTCCTCAAAAGGAATCTGATTCCATGAATAAAAAATAATTCCAATTACCTGTATATTGCTTTTTGTTTGCACAACAGTTGGGTTGTATAAAGAGGCCCTGGTTTGTCAACTGATTTGGAAGAGTTTCTTATATATTTTAATACTTCATGGTGACCTAGTTAATCCGGAGTAATTACTATCTAAATATATTGGTTTAACATATGAAAAGGCTGCCTGGAAAAAAAGCTGGGAAGGGAAAGAATGGCTCTTTGCAAGCGCTTAAGAGTTGTTAAGGGATGTCTCCAGAGCTATTAGCAGAGAAGGTTTTAACTTCACTATTTTGAATTTAGCTCCTGAGGCTTGAAACAGAGCATCAGAGTGAAGGAATTGATCTGAAAAGGAACATTTTCTCTGGCTTTGGGATAGTCTTGTTGGAAAAGCACTTCATGCGGATGCATCATGGGATGCCCTTGGAGAGCAAAGAGTGGGATACCCATAGTTAGACTGGACCTGGTTGATAAAATGGAGCTCTAACCTTTATTTGCTGCGTTCTTCCCTCTCTCTTTCCAGAATCTTGCTTTTGGGACTAGAATTGAGCACTGTGTTGGTTTTGAGCAGGAATTTCGCAGGAGTTTGAGCTTAAATCCTGTCAGACCTGCTCTGTCAGTACGGCAGAGCTGCAGTGCTGCAGTCCAGGACTGCTCTGAAAATGGAGAAATGGCTTAATTTAGGAAAGGTGAGGAGGGTGACACCTGAAGGGCTGTGTTAGCAGGAGATGTACAGCTATCCCTGTAATTAGGAGAGATCAGTCATGTAAATTACACTGGCTGGATTTGGTGTGCTCATTCTGAGTTTCAGAGTTGCTTGGTTTATAATAGTAATTCATCTCCTGTGGCAGAGAGCAGAAGGGTAGCCTGGTGCAAGGCACGCCGAGGAGGAGTTAAAGAAAGTGGGCATGGATGTGTAAGCAGAGGCCTTTAGATTATAATCCCCTCCTCTCAGAGATCTAGCACTTTGTTCCTGTCCCTGCGTTATCTGCAGTTGGTGCTATGCAATTACAGCTGGGGCACCAGGGTAAAGGCCTAAGAAATAAGTCATATATATATGTATATCTTTTAAAAAGAGAGACAAATTTCAGGGTACTGAGTTTGACCTTGAAGCTATCTCTATGATAAATGCATACATTTGCTTGTAGACTGCTAATGTGGTGCCCTTAGCAGGAAGGCAGTGGCAGGGGGTACTACTTACCTGCAAATAAACAGGTTGCAAATACTTTGCCTCTGCAAATGGCCCTCATTTTCCCAAAGCAAAGTACTACCAAACTGATACTTGGAGAGATTGGGATAAGGGAAGGGGTGGAAGCACTGTCTCTTGCAAAGAGTGGAAACAAAGCTCGCAGTGATCTGTTGTTGGCTTTGCTAATTGTGGCAGCGTGGTGCCGTGCAGCCTCTCAGTGGCTGTCTCTTAGGGTTGGCTGTGTCAAAGAACATGAACTTAACTCATATTTGCTTTGTCATCCTGACTTTGGCTCTTGCTGCTTTCAATTTCTCTTTAGTTTCTGGAAGCTTCTTTCGAATTCTCTGGTGGGAAGGCCAAGATTCATCTGAACATGCAAAAGACTCTCCCCAAAGAACACACACACACACACACCCCCGTTGATCCAAAGTGGTGGGAGCAGGGAGGTGGATTTGTGACTGTCTGGTCACAAAAGGGTAGCAAATCTTCTTTTCAGCATGTGTTCTTCTTTAGTTAGATTTTAACTAGATGCTGCAGAGGACTAGAGCTGTTTCCCAGTGGCGAAGCCAGCAATGAAATATGACACAGGGAGGGGAAAAGGGTTGGCACAGGGCCTGTGTGCACAAATAGCCCACTACCTTTTGAAGTGTATTTGCAGCCAAGCAAACAGTGCAGGCTGCCTTACAAAGACTTACAGTAGAAATCTTCCCCTTGGAACCTTCATTTCTTTTTTTTCCCCTCTCATGTCAATAAAATGTCATTGCTACTGATTCCAGAATCACAGATGTTGTGGTATGTCTGAAAATACCTTTATGTAGTAGTGGATTAGGAAGGGAAAGAGCTGTATTGCTGTCTTTGGTAGCTCTTGGAATGCCTTTTGCCTTGTCTTGCTGTAATAGAGGATGACACCCCAGTGAAACCTAAACTCTAGATCATAGTGTTTGCTGGTTGAGCGAACAGGAGTCTTTTGGCACAGCCCTCTTGGGAGTTATGTAAATCTTGTGCAGTGTGTAAGCAACAGGCGGTTGGTGACATAAAACTGAGCATTTGTCTCTATTTACTAGCTAATGTGACATGCACCCTTCCTGCAGCATTTGCCCGAGCTGGCTGTGTTAAATATAGCCCTGACGCTCCTAAGTAGAAAAATGGCTCAAGCTGAATAATGCTTTCTGGTCTGAAATTCATTGTTCTAAACATAGCGATCTTACATGGTGGCTCTTTTGTCTCCCCTTCATATCAGAGTCTGTTCCATGGTGATGATGAAAGGTGTTGGCTTAAGGCTTAGTTTGCTGCATTTTGCCAATCAATTGCTGTGGCCGCATTGTGCAGGATATTCCTCCGGTGCCTCCTAATGCTTTGGCTGTGCGCTGGGAGACTTCAGCAGGATGTCAGGAGCTCCTGTGGTTAATACAGTGTCATTATCTTGTGTCACTCTGATGGATCACCCAACTGGTACGTGTGTTTAGGTTCTCTCCCACGTGCCTCTGTAGCAGAGCTGCCTAATTGGGCTATTGCCCTCCCTGCCCCAAGCTCCAGTGCTATTAGCTACTACACTATCGGTCTCCTGTGACAAGGAAGCAGTGATACTTTGCCCGTGCAGGTCTTACTTTATTCCTCTCCCTCACTGAACACTGTAGAGCTTGAACAGGAGGCAGTTTCTTCACTCACTGTTTTGAGTCTCTTTCCAGCTGGCAAGCACTCCAAAAAGCCCTTTGTTTGCTCTTTCTCAGGGTCACGCTGCAAATGTTTCTCTTGCTTTCACCTTGGCTTTCTGGCTTTGATTTAGACACGTGACACTCCGCCACGCAATGCAAACCCTCAGTATAGCACTGTACCTATCTAGTGCAGCTTCTGACTAACCTTCCGCATGGTTTAGATTAGGTGGCAGTTCCCAGTTCTTGAAAGTTGGGGGGTTTGGGGCTTTTTTTATCCTGCTCAAAAAAGCAACACAGATTTTGGTAATCATGAATAAGAAGCTGTCTCTCTGTCCATTGCATTTGGTGAGATTTTACTCATCTCCATTCTCACAGCACCTAGTCACAACATGTAAATGAGGACCACAGCCTCACAGACATGAGTAAACAGAGGAACTGCATGACTTGCCAAACACATAATAACTTAATAGTATATCGTGGAATGGCAGCTAGGACTCATGAATCCTCTTCCTGTTGAACTATTCCTCTTCTCGAATTAGTGATCACATGAATGTCCTTAATATATCACAGACTTCCACTGTCATTTGCCTTTGTTAAGTAAGAACTTGTGACTCAGATGGTTTATGAGTTCCTTTCAGTTGTGACTATCCAGAGCTGAGCAGGCACCTTAATGATTAGCAAATAGTCTTGGAGTACTTGTGGCTCACACATGAGTATGTCTCAAAAGCAGCAAGGCTTATTATCCATAGCTACTGATGCTCTTTGGCCCTGAGAGGTATCCTAAAAGCATTCTTTGTGTTTTGCTCATCTTATGCTCCTTTTGGGCTTTTTGTGCTAAAATAAATTGGAGAGATTCGGTCCTTCTGAAATTGGCGCAGGAAACAAGGCCGATAGAAAGAAACTGCCCTGTTGTTTATGTGCTGCTGCAGAGCGCTTCCCTTGGTGTCTCTTGAACTCATCTGTGAATTTCATAGAGCTAACGGGATAGAGGTTTCCAAGGCTGGTAAGTTCCAAAATTTCCAGTGCAAATAAGAAGCAGAGTAGAAAAGTGGTCTAAAATAGTGTCCCTGGCAAATAAAATGCTCTATTTGGAGCTCTCTAATCTTTGAGAATTCATGTGTGATAGAGAGAAACGCCTTAAAAAGCCATGACCAGCAGAGCTAATACAGATTGGATAATATTTTTGCTTAACTGTTTAGGATGACATACCTAACCCTGATAAGACAGCCTGACCCTCCTGTGCTGCAGGTTGTAATCTGCTTTTTTGCTTTCTAGGAATCTACAAGCTGCCATTGGAGCCTACTATGATTTTGAGAGTCCAAATATCAATGTACCCTCCATGTCCTTTGTTGAAGATGTAACCATAGGTGAAGGAGAGTCCATCCCTCCTGATACCCAGTTTACGAAAACATGGAGGATACAAAACACAGGTAAGGCTTTTAGACTGTAGTAAAACCCACGTAGTATGTGAGAGGTTGGCAGAACTAATGGAAGAGATGCTGGCTGAAGGCAGGAGGTTCATGTGCACTTAACATGGAATAGAGCCGCCCTGTCACAGGAGAAGGTAGCTGCCAACCTATGTGCTGTCCCTTCCTACATTGGCACAACTGTTTTGTGGTGAGATGTGCAGCTCAGCTCACGGTCTTGTTCCTCAGGCCACCATGCAGAAACTCTGTGAACTTCTAGATAAAAACAAATGGAAGTGCAAGTCATTGGGTGGACCTCCCACACCCTTTTTGGCCTCCCACTCATATTCAGCCTCTACTTTGTAATTGGCCTCCCACCCATTTTCAGCCATTTCTCTGACATCTCTGTCATTGGGTTGTTCTGCTCTCTCGAGCACCGTGTTCTCTGTGGAGGCAGTGATGCAATGATCTACCTCTGAGAAGATGTAGCGACACAGGGGTCATGTGGCAGATTCCCTTTCCTTTTGAAATCTCTCTTGGCAACGTTGCTTGTCCATGCCCTGAGAGACCACAGTCCAGTCTGAAATGAGTCAAACAGTGACTGTGACCCAGGAAGTGGGATGAGGCAAAATACATTCTCAGTGCTTGATCTGTTGGGATGTGATCAGAGAGAAAGATGGGATCCATGGATGTATAGCAGAATAACTTGTCCTCAAGTGTTGCAGTGACAGGATGTTGCTTGGTTGTTTAAGCTGTGTGTCTGAAATTAATTGACATGCTTGCACTTTTGTGAAGAAGGCTGATAGCACAACAAGGGATAATATCATGAATCATCATGAGTAAAGTTCAGCTGTGTTAGTATTTCTGCTTGTAAATAACTGCAGTACTCAAGTGCTGTACGGATTTGTGCTGAATATCAACGTATAACAGAGACTGAAACCATACTAAAAAGCTAGGAGTATTTCATCAAGAAGCCAGAGGTGAGAAGAGAGTCCATGTGTGTTTAAGAACACTAAGTTATAGAGACTGTATTTTAGAGGAAGGGTTTAATGGTTTCAGTTGACTTTTTCTGCCTCCATTTGGTTGACCTGGCACAATGGGAAGGTGACACATTGAGCTTGCTTAACTCCAGTAATGTTAAGAAAATGCCAGTCAATTTATCACAACTGTCTCAAATACAAATGTAGTAAGTTTGACAGGTCTTGTTTCTCCTCTTAGTGTCTTCATTAGCGTGTGTTATGACTACAGCCATACCTTGCTTCTTTCAGACTCCTTCCTCTCTTTTTTCTCTGATGTACTCATTACTGCATGCAAAGTCAGCCTTAATTTAACATCCTAGTTCAGGCAATGTTTCATTGTTCCTGGATTGACCTGCTGAAATCCATGAGCTTTCTAAAAGGAGGAAGGGGAGGTAATCTTGACGTACGAGTTCTGGCAGGAACAGCATTTGTTTGGGCTTCTGTGTGTGTTAAAGCCTGACTTCTTAAAATGTACATCTGTACTGTGAATGGTGGTGCTGGAGGCCAGATCTTGTTAAAACCAGGCTGTTGAGGCATGTTTTAGTTAAATGCCACTTCACAAACTGTGTTATGACTGCAGCTTAAGGTGAACTGTAGCATTTTAAAACCATTTTTTGGTTTAATTAAGGGATAATATCAAAGAGCTGTAGTGTTTCCAGATGATATCTGCTTGTTAGATAGATAACTGAAGCAAAGCCAAGGTTTTTAACAGCTCTGCAGGAACCCTTGATTAAATGCCTTCAGTTTTAGAACACAAAATACCTGAGGCATGTGTCACCAAAGTGTTCGGTGCATGATGAGTATGACAAGCAGAGCAATGAGAGATTGTCAGGTTTAGGTGTGCAAGCAGTAAGCTGTGTTCAGTCAGGTTTTCAGATGTGTTACTGAAAACCAATACCCTGCCCCGATACGTTTCAGAATGGCGCTTGGCTTGTCTGCCAAAGACCATTTTGTATAGTGGAACCATTGCTGAAAGAGCAGCAGGATCTAACAGACTTATTTCCTTTTCCCACTCCCAGCAGCTGCTGGCTCTGCAGTGCATCTCCTACAATTTATCATCTCCTGAGAGATGAGTGTACTGAAATAGAATGACATAATCATAATTCCATTTTATGGGGCTTATCAGTTGAAGTGTTCTAGGCACCTTGCAAGCCTAAAGCCATTAAACCCGATAAAAATCACATAAATTATTCAAAGTAAGCTGTGTTGCTGGGCTGCCAACCTTTCCAGATGAGACTTCATACTCCTGCGCACCATAATCCAGGGTCAGCTTGTCGCTCACCTTCTCTTTTCACAGAGCTCCCTATCTCAGTGCTGTTTCCAACTGTAGTGATATATCCCCTGCTCTTGATATCCTACTGTATTTGTTCTCATCACTCTTTCCCTGCTAGGTTGTGAATTCCAGAAATAAGGACTTGACCAGAAAACCAGTCCCCACCATGTCATTGTTGAAGTATCCACAGGGATTAAATTAGCAGGCAAGCTGTTGCAAAGGATGCTCTTTGAGGTAGTCTAAGGTCAGATCACCATTCACCATTTTCATCTCAGATGAGACATAGAATGGCTCAAAGCTCCCTGGTGGTTCAGGCTTTCCTTAGCTGTTTCCATTGACCTCAGCCGAGCAGAAGGTATTCTCCAAGTCATTGCCTTGGTCATGTCATTACTAGAGAAGCAGCATAAGTATATTCTGCTAAACTGATTTTTCAGCAATCTCAGAAGCACTTTTCTTTTTGTCTGCCCCAGTACTTGTTACGTTTGGTGGAGATGGCTGTGCCTGTGTGTGGGAACTGCTTCCTGTACCTCTGCGCATTGCCAGGTCACATTGTCAGTCCCTCTGTCTGCAGTCCAAACATTCATCTCCACAAAGAAATCACATGTTCACAGTCCTTTCCACCTTTGCACAAGGCTGAGAGAAGGGTTATTACAAGAGAGGAAATAAAGGCGTTTAGAGAATAGTACTAGTTCTTTAATTATAGTTCAAACCGTTGGCTCCTCCTGAGGCTGCAAAGGGGCTTAGAAAAGAATTGATCCCTGAAAGAATGCTTCCAGCACTTTGTATTAATAACGTCTGCATTGATGTCTCTCAGGAGCTACGTGTAGGGAGGCAGAAGGAAGTGGGGGGAGCCCACCTTTGTCTCTAGCATTGGTACAATACTCGTACATGTGGGTTGTGTTGATTTTCTTGCAGCTGTTACACTGGGACTTTGAGAATTTTTCTGTGTAAATATGATGTAGAGGTTATTCAAATAGAACTATACTAAGTTAAAGCCTTGTCTGACAACTGTATTCTTCAGTATCCGTTGCTGGCGATGTGTGTCTTGGTATTCCTTTGACTGTTCACCAATTGCATAACTCTTGTAATGAGCATGTTTCATCCAGTCCTTAACAGACACAAAGCATTTCCGGGGGCCCTGTCAGTAATTCTTCCTTCTGTTTAATCCCAGGGACAGAGGCGTGGCCCCCGGGGGTTTGCCTGAAGTATGTTGGGGGAGACCAGTTTGGCCACGTGAACATGGTGATGGTCAGGTCCCTGGAGCCCCAGGAGATTGCAGACGTCAGTGTTCAGATGTGCAGCCCCAGCACAGCAGGAATGTATCAGGGACAGTGGCGGATGTGCACTGCCACAGGACTCTATTACGGAGGTGAGTGATCCCTTCTCCAGCTCTCCTTTGTGCATTCCCACCGCAGATAACATGGACACTCCTGGCCCCTTGCAGGCACTCTCCTGATAACTAAATGGTGAAAGCAGAGGTCTGCCAGCTTTGAGGCTAAATATAGAAAAGAGAGTAGAGGAAGCATCCAGAGAGTTGCTTTGCTCTCTGGGTCAGTGCAGGACTGCTTTCTAAACGCTGGAACAAATTGCAGATTACACCAAGCTCTGAAAAACAGAAGGGACTTCCTCACACAGTTCTCCTGGAGACTCTTTCCCAGCCAGTCCTTGTCAGGATTCTTTCCCAGTTTCCCAGCACTGAACACTGGGCTACATACAGGCATAAAGTGGAGAAGGCCTTATTTGGGAAGTCAAGATCCAGGTTTCAGTACAGGAATTTGGTGCATATACTGTGACCCATTTTTTCTGTGTTTAAAACTATTTTTTTGGTGGTTTTCCTGGTTTCTCAGCCCAGGCCACCACCATCCTCATTCATGCAGAGTTGTTCAGTCTCTTTGAGCCAGCTCTTGTTTAAACTGAGAACATCTATATGTCTGTTTTGGCAGCTGGGAGTACCCCAAATTACACAGGTTTGAGTGAGAGATGTTGGCACTTGGAGTCCAAAATAACTCTGTGCTCAGGGTTTTGGCAGAATTGTCGGTAAATGTATGACTCGGGTGTCAAAAGTGGATGGAACTTGTCCCTGAAGAGCGGGCCTGAATTCCTCCATGCAGCTTGAAGGGCCTGTTCAGCTGGTGTGTTATTAAATTAGAGCTGAGGTTTTCCCAGCTCCTGACAGTTTGAGATCTTTCTAAACCTCCTCAAGTTGCACATTTGAAAAGACAACGACCTACAAATCCAAATCCCTTGGGCTGCTGAGCATAGAGTCACAGCTGCCCTTCTCTGCAGTGTGGTTATAGAATCATAGAATAGTTGGGGTTGGAAAGGACCTTAAGCTCATCCAGTTCCAACCCCCTGCCATGGGCAGAGACACCTCACACTAAACTATGCCACCCAAGATTCCATCAAACCTGACCTTGAACACCACCAGGGATGGAGCATTCACAACTTTCCCTGGGCAACCCATTCCAGTGCCTCACCACCCTCGCAGTGAAGAACTTCCTTCCATCTAATCTGAATATCCCATTTCACTTTGAACCCATCACCCCATGTCCCGTCACTGCAGTCCCTAATGAAGAGTCCCTCCCCGTTAATAGCTTTGACGCTGGTTAGAACCCTGGAGTGTGAGCCCCAGCGCTGCTGCGGGCCTGGCGGACCCCCGGACCCATCTCCCGGCGGGTTTTCCTGCCCGGGCAGCGCCGGGGCTGGCAG
>JANRGW010025375.1:0-15353 GCA_024733675.1 Psilopsiagon aymara
CCTGTCCATGGCAGGGGGGTTGGAAGTAGATGGTCTTAAGGTCCTTTCCAACCCTAACTATTCTATGATTCTATGATCTTAAATGATCTATGATTCAACCTATATTGTTCTATGATTCTATGTGTATATGTGTACATTATGCACATGTATGTGTTCGTAATATACACAGTTTTCATACAGGCTTTTTATGTAAGAATGATAAAAACAGTTATTTAAGATTCCAGAGTTAACATTTTCTTCCACCTGGTTTTGAGTATTAAAAACATTGACAAGAAAGAGAAAAAACTCCAAAATATCCTGCTAAAAGATTTTTCTCTTATTTTTGATAAAATAAAAAGTATAATTTCTGCCATCATCAGTAGAAATAAATGCAACCTTTTCTAGTGGTTCTTCTACATTCTAAAGTTTGATTTTGCATTTTGAATATTCATACATCCAAAACAGTTGCTGTTTCTTCACTGTTGGCAGACCCCTGAGTTGAGAGATATGAAGCTGTGTGTTGCAAATGATATAAGGTATTCCACACAGGCATGAGAATCCAGGCTGTATGTTTGCTGGGTAGGAACTTTATCAACATGCTGCTCTGGGTTTATTTCATTCTCCATGTTATACAGAAAATGACTGCAGACTACTGTCAAATACTTCTCTTTAAGATCTTTATCACAGTGTTAATTTGGCAACAAATCTTCTTACTTTTTCCTCTTGCTCATTATTCTTTTTCCCTACAAACATTATATTCCTTATGGTCTTAGAGCAGTCTAGTGACAGCACCACTAGATTCACCTTTGCTGCTGCTGATACAGAGCCTGATACTTCTTCTTCAACTAAACCTTCAGCTAAATCTCTTTTATTTAGGCAGTGCTTCAGTGATTAAAATAATTTTATCAGACTCTCATGTTGTATTTTCTATGTAAACATACATCCCTTTAGTGGAATACTGTTAATTTTTTAAAAGTGGAAAAAAAACAGTAAAGAAGATTAGTGTTAACATTAAAAGATATAGCGGCTGATATGGCTATCGTACTTTTATACTCTTTAAGATATGTGAAAGTTATTATACTAAATTTTGATTTTATCTAGACAATTATACAGATACTTTATGAAAGAAAAAAATGCATATCTGCAACCAAATATACTTAAGTGTAATTATATGAGTATCCTGCCCATTAAGCATTTAATTCTTCAATATTTCCTTAGAAAAGAGACTATATGGCCAAATTTGGTTGAAGACATGCATGTTGCAAGAGGAAAAAAAAAAAAAAAAAAACAAACACCAAACTTTTTTAATAATGTAAAGAATTTAAAGGTTTTCTTCTTTTTTTTTTTTTTTCTTGAGGTTTTCTTAAGATAAAAATTTCCTGTCAAAATTAGCAGCAAAAATTTAACTAAAGCATGAAAACTTTAAAAAGTCTTTTGACTAGAAAGCTAAAAGAAATCAGTTTTTCAATACGCCCAAGCTTAGGGAAGTAAAAAAACATAAATTTAAATTAAATTACAAGAGTATATTAGAGTCAGAAAAGATCAGGAAAAATATATTCTTCAGTGCACAAAAGGGGTGACTTTCGTGGGTAGTTCTTGCTGGCAGAAACTCTTGTTAGTGGGACAAATCAGGGTACATGCTTTTTTATACATGTTACTTACCTTTAATGATAGTCTTTCAGTTTTCATGGTCTTTTTTCATTTCACCATGTCTGGAGCTCCATAGACTAGTCCATAATATTTTATATCTGGGCTTTGTACATATCATGCATTTGTGAAGACAGTAGTTATGGATCAACTAACCATTGCTTGAGAAGACAAGAACACTTCTCAATGGCCAGTTAATTCCTTCTGACCTGAATATTAGAATCATAGAATCATAGAATAGTTAGGGTTGGAAAGGACCTTAAGATCATCTAGTTCCAACCCGCTTCCTATTCAATTAATCTTGTGTGCTAAAGGTTCTGTACCTGTAAATTTTCAGGCACCTCTTGGGCTTTTTTTTTTGGCTGGGGAAATCTGTGGATGAGGAGGTATGGCTTTCTCTGAGGTTGGAACACTCCATTCCTAGGGGAGGTATTTTTATGGTCCACCTTTGGAGGTTTCACTCTTCCATAAAGACAGATGTCTCCTTATCACTTTTTAAAGAAATCAACTCATCTCCATCCTTCTCTTTACTTTGAAAGAACAATGACTAAAGAGGGCAGTGGAAGCTGAAATTATAATACACCCACTCATGCATCCACTTGCAACTGAGCTGCTCTGTTTTGGCCTACATTATCTGTGCATAAGATCTGCAACTTTTTCATTAAGTAATTAATATTGTAACTAGGCTGACAAAAAATATTGTATTTATTCAATTTTTAAGCAATGAAAATAATTGAAGGAAATGAGCCAACACACTTTGGAAGTTCACGGCTATATTGTCATTGTGCTTCTTAGCATTGGGGCTCATTTTACTCTGCAAAATATGTACAAGAAGCTCATTACGTTGTTGGGAATGAGACAAAACACTCTGAGTGTTGATAAAATCTGAGTATGCCATACAGGATATACAAACTTTGAATTTAAACAATGCTTATTAAGGGATTCAGGACACACTTACACTTATAAATAAGGCTTATAAAGTATTCATCAGATCACTTTTGTACACTGAACTGATTCATATGCATTACACATTTGCTCTCTTTGCTCTCCCTTCTACATCTGTCTCTTGATCCTTCCACATGCAAGTCATGTAAGCTTAGTCTCTTGAGTTCAGTTAGAATCAGTGGACAAATGTGGAGATGATAAGAAGGCTGCAAAATATGTTATCATGTTTGCCTGTGATTTCAGTACAGGCCTGGCAATCTGAAAGTTCAAAAATATAATTGTTTACAAACCCCATACATCCCCTGTTGCACTGTGGTGATTTATACTAGATGAGGATAATGTTCTTGTGAGCCTAGCTCACAAAGACCAGTGTAGACAAACTGAAAGGACTAAAAGAGTTCAAACTGCACATATTTTAAATATAGTATTTGTTTTATGACCATGAAGTTAAAAAAAAAATGCATACAGAAGTATTTGTATTTTTTCTGACATTTTTTTTGTTTCCCTGCTCATCTCCTCCTCCTATTTTCACATGTTCTCTGGAAAATGATTTGCACTTTTCACCACAAATAAGAGATAAACCTGAGGATGGTTCCTTCCACTCTTTTTCAGACACTTCCTTTCTATGACAGAGAATTTAAGGAATCAAGGTGATTGCCTCCACTCAAGAGATTCTAATACAATTTAAGGAGAAAAATTGAGTGAAGCATGGGAGTTAAAAGTGGAACAAAAGGGTTATCTTACCTGCTGTGACCAGGACTGAAATATAAAAAATACTAAGTTATGCTTACCGTGGTTTTGCTGATTTAATTATCCAAAAAAACCCCATTTTCTAATTCTAGTCTATAGCTACAATTTTAATGTGAGGTTTTATACATAATCATATCTCTAAAAAGAAGAGCAAAAATGCGAATTAAAGTAGCTACACATAGTTATAAACCAAGTTGTATTTCCAATATATTGTCTTTAGCAATTTACACTCTCATATCCATTCCATGTATGCATCACATCCATGTGCATGTATCAAGAAGCAAAACCATCATTGTCCTAAGTGCAAGAGGTATTACAGTTATGACAGCTGATAGCAATCATGCATACATTTCAGTTCAAGGAAAATACAGAGAGATAGAACTAAATGAAATATTACTTGCATATTACTTGTATACAAATCAAATGCACAAAAGTGCTAAAGTACTAAAGACATCACTGTTATTATAAAAATCATGAGAGATAAAATTCTGGGTGGAGACATATAACACACTGTCTAAAAAGCAATATATAGTCATGCACTGAATACTAACATCTCGGTCTGAGAAGCATGGAAGAATTATGTAAGAATAGATAAGTGCATTTTTTACCAAAGAGCAAGAAATCCAACAGCTTTTGCATTAACCCACCGGTTAAAGAATTTAGTAGCGGTTATCCTCACTGGGATTGATAAGAAAACAAAGCAAAACCAAACCCACCTTTAAATGAGTCAAAAGTATCTTTTGTTCACTGCACACCTGTGATAAGAGCTCTATTAGACGAAATAGATTACATGTTACCAAGGGTATATCTTCCTGATTTGAAGACATAAGGGACGTTTCAGTTCTGCTTGTGGGCTTGCATGGATGAGAAAAAGAGCATGGGCATGACTCATTCTGACAAAGAAGACCTATTCCCAGAATAAATGTGCAGACCCTATAATTATCAAGACAAACAAACAAAGCCTGTAAAAGAGGAAAAGGAGAAAACATCTTGCATAAGTGAAGGAGGTGAAAGAACAGATACTGATCTGAGATATCAGTTAAATATAAAATAATGCATTGGTATGCAAGCAGGGAAAAGCAATCATTGAGCGCTTAATATCATATGCCATTAATATTATGTATGCATAAGTTGTCTCTTACAATATCACTTCTAAAAATATCATTTTCATCTTCCACAGTTTACAAAAAGAAGTGCACTTCACAACCATTAGCCACATCTCATTTTTGTAATAGATTCTCGTTGATACAAACCACTCTGACTTCATCTGTGCCAATGAAGCTTTTTCATATTAATTTGAGCCTTCATCTTTTCCTTAGCTGTTCTGCTCAATGTGGAATTTTGTGCTATTAACAAAGTAATTGAACATATAGTTTCAGTATTCATTAAAGTCCAAATAATATTCAAAACAAATAACCTTCCATAATCACATCGAAACATGTCTGTTGTTCAGTTGTATGTTCACCTGTGTAAAAGGTCCTCCCTCATTTCTTTTTCTAGCATAACTCCCTTCAGACAATGTATTGCAATATCTATTTTTCATCCAACAGCATTCCTCAGTTCTCAGACTGGTCAGAGGAACATTAGTGGGGAGCAAAATTCATCTATCAAAGACATAATATAGTATTTATGTCTCATAAATCCTTGATTAGTTTAGAAAACCCAAAATCCTGTAGGGACTGTAACAAATTCAAAAGCTGTTCCTAAATGATAGAGTAGATGTTTGAGTTTCTGACCTGCTTTGCTGCTAGGTAATATAAAAAAATACAGGCAGACAGTAGTTTGCTATGTGGAACATATATTGGCCTACTCAGTGTGAGGGCTAGCATGCACCCAAACTTTAGACCTCTAGTTTGCAAAATGTAATGCACTAGATGTCAGTTGGTGCAAAGTGGCATAATACTGCCAAATCAGCGCCTATAGAATCTACTTGGTTGCTATCATAGGTTTGTTTTCGAGAACTAAGGTCTTAAAAATCACTGAAAAATAGTGATTTTTCTCTAAGATTATAGGAGATTGTCTTTTGTTCATTGGTAGTGTTTAAGAACATTTTAAAATGGCTCTGACAGCAAGAAAGAATGGAAAATGTAGACAGGTAAAGACAGTATTCCCACTGAATCACAGCTTATACTTTTTTTTTCTTCTTTTTTTTTGCATTGATAATGATGCTGATTTCTACTTTTTGGAGGCAACTAGCATTTAGCAGCTCATTGGAAGAAGGCCAATGAATATTTCAGCTTAATTTGTTGTTTCTGATTTGGCTTTCACATTAGCAAAGCAGTAGTACTAAGTGAAAATGTTAATTAGGCTCCTAATGCCCACTTAACATAGCAGTCCTCAGTTTCAAAGAACAATCCTTGGCGTACCACAGGGAGCTGCGCTACCTCACAGCGGTACCATTCCCCTGAGATTTCCGGCAGCAAAACTGTGTTAGAAGATGGCTAAAAATATGTTACTCTCCTAATATTAGTTTTCCATGTAAGCAGTTGCTATAGTTGCCATAGGAATGTTATGCAATTGCATATTGATAGGGGGTGGCTTATGTGAGGAAGTCAACACTATGAAGTATTCAGAGGACCTTTGGCAGACTTAAAGGAGCTTTTCAAGTGTGGTATGGAACTGCTTGGAACAGCATAGAAAAAGCTAATAATGGTTTCAAATTTTAGCTACTGCACAGGTATACGTAATTCACAATCTCCTTATCATAACGTATATTCATCTCTTCTGAAAAAGAAACGAACACCTTCCTATACTTACACCCTGTTGTCACAGGCAACCTGTTATGTTCACATTATAGTGACTGCACTGTACCTTTTTTGTCATGTAATTCATGCAGTCAAGCTGCCCTATTTTTTTTTTTTTTTTTTTGTGAAAAGCTGTGAATGTGTAAATAGGACTGATTTAACAGATTCCAGAGTGCACTGAAAGATTTGGGACACAAATGCATTTTTAACAAAATGCCATGAAGACAGGGTCAAACAGTAAATGATTGCTGGATAGCATAGAGAAGAGTCTTCAGATTCATTTACTGGAATAGAATTCCACAAATATGGACCCAGTCTCAGATCCCGCTGTGAACCACCTTTCCTCTAGTCTGAGTACTGAAAACCTGTGATTGCTGAATTCTGTGATACCGGAAATATGCATTTAGAGATGGAGAAGGATGTATCTCTGCTTCTGCAACAGAAAATATGGAAATCTGTGCCAAAAGACAGGGTCAATCCTAGACCACCAAAGATGAGAGAAGTTATTAGATTTGTATCTCATTTTCCTAGCGACTATAACGATACAAATATAAATCCCCAAACTGGCTTCTGTGGTCCTGGCACAGCACAATTTACATCTATGTGACAAAAATCTCATCTTCCCACAGGTTCTGTGGTTTGCACATTGGGAAGCATCTCTGGCTTGTGTTATTTCTTGAACAGGATTCAGGAAGGGTTATTTGGCATAAGCCACAGCCATGCCCCAGAGCTGGCTAACCTCTGGACAGGAAAGATTCTCTCACTCCTGTGTTTCAGATTGTTCCTCAGCCAGATTTCTTTTACCAGTACTGACGTAACTAACAATGAATTCTGATGACAGTGCCCCTAACACAGTGAGAGACTGGACTCCTCAAGAAAGCAAAACGTAAGAATAGAAGGATTTTGTGTGTGTGAGTGTTTAGACCTTTATGTCTCAGCTCTTCATATCAGAGCAGGTGCTGACATGCTGGGCTGACTGCAGATCAGTATTGCCAACATCAGCTCCACCTGTTGACCCCTCTCAGTGGATCCCGCCTTTGGGCCCGGGAACAGGCTAGATGACACACAAACATAGAATCACAGAATCATACAATAGTTAGGGTTGGAAAGTACATTAAGATAGAATCATAGAATAGTTAGGGTTGGAAAGGACCTTCAGATTATCTAGTTCCACACTCCCTGCCATGAGCAGGGACACCTCATGCTAAATCATGTCTCCCAAGGCTTTGTCCAACCTGGCCTTGAACACTGCCCAGGCTGGAGCATTCACAACTTCCCTGGGCAGCCCATTCCAGTGCCTCACCACCCTCACAGTAAGGAGCTTCCTCCTTTTATCCAATCTAAATTTCTCCTGTTTTAACAGTTTTAACCCGTTACCCCTCATCTTATCACTACAGTTCCTAATGATGAGTCCCTCCTGTTTATTTACATGTATTCTACAAGTCTAAATAAACTATTGTTCCTGCCTAGGACAGCTTGAGTGGATCCTGAGCAATACTTCAGTTCTCAGTATAATTTCATATGGGGTAACAGGACATAGAAACCCAATAGCAACATGAAAAGTCTTGCTGCCAGGATCTTGGCCCCACCTCATCCCCACCACTGGCAGTTTTTTAGTTGCATCAGCACACTGGACCTGTCCAAGTTAAAAGGAAAAGATAAGACTTAGCTAAATGAAAGCTTGGGTTTCAGGTTCAACAGTTCATTCACTGGTTGCACGCTGAAAAGTCCCCTTACTCCCTCAGACCCCTCAGATTCCCTAAGGAAGTTTGGAAGGAAAGTTAGTGGGAGATGATGATCAGTATGCTGCTGCTTTCTCAGCTTGGCTTTTCTGACTGGAACAACCAATTTTGATTGCAAACAGAATTGCAGTGCCAGA
This sequence comes from Psilopsiagon aymara, assembly GCA_024733675.1. Classification (NCBI taxonomy): domain Eukaryota; kingdom Metazoa; phylum Chordata; class Aves; order Psittaciformes; family Psittacidae; genus Psilopsiagon; species Psilopsiagon aymara. The sequence goes on from JANRGW010025375.1 coordinate 7,945, forward strand.
AATGGCATTGCCTGTGTCACCAGCTTAATAAATAGAGCGAAGAAACCCTGGCACAATGAACAGTATAGAACTGGAGCAAAGTCACTGCTAGGTAATGGCTCAAGTAATGAAAAATACACTCACGATTTCTGAGTGTTTTTTTTTTCCACTGGTTTTATGCTAGATGCTGGAACCCCAGGATGATGCGTGCAAGATCTCAATGACTTTGTGATAAAAAATATGTGGAATTTATTATATTAGTTTCCAGTAGACACCCTGTATGACAAATTGATGCTTGTTTTAGATGGCATCTGTTGTGTGTTTATCCATGCCTTGAATGTCTTTTAAACTGTACTGCTTTGCGGAATCATCCACATAGAAAAAGTGCCGTGGTCCAAGAAAGTCAATGTGGAAACAATGAAAGTACAATCACCTTCAAAAGATAAACATGACTAGTTTTAATACTTTGAGCAATAAGACTGATGGCTACCTGAGGTCCTCAATGTGCCTCTTGAGTCGTCTTAAAACAGTATCTATACTATCACAGTGTGTATATTTTAAAATAAAGCACTCTGAAGATGCCAGAGAATAAAATATGTTATTTCATTATTTCGTTGTTTTGAAATAATGTTCTTAAAGTACCAAAAGAGTGAAAAAACCCCAAAGCAAACTAAACCAGCAACATCTCCTCAAGAGAGATAGATTGTACTGTTCTCTTATTTGAACATACGAGCAATTAAGACATCTTCAGTGTTTCACCTAACTTATGGCTGACACAGTTTACTCTCTACTTTCTGGTGAGAAAATTATTTAGAGCTTGGTCATACTAGCAGCACTGATAAGCTATAAATGACTATGGGATACACAAGGTAAATGAGGATCATTATGTACTCTGAATATTTCTATTTATTTGTTTCTTTTGTTGTCATCTATGTTGTCTATATGTTTCTTTTGTTGTCATCTATGCTCTAAAGTTCACTATTGACAGAGTGACTGAAATGTAAATAAATAATTTCACTTGTATACAAAATATGACTCATCTGTAGTAGTAGAAGAACTCAATGCAGTATACCAGTACATTTTTCAGGCAGAAAACTAAAATTAGTTAATTATAAACCTGAGATTTTAGAAGGCTATAATTAGATTTAATCTCTCTGAATAAAAGAGATTTTATTAAAAATTGTTCCAAAATTCTATTATATGGAAAAAAAATACTTGCAAAGTGACATGGGTTTTGTTTTTTGCTTTTTTGTGTTTTTTTGCTATTGAGATTTTCCTTCTGTGTTCAAATATAATTGAATATCTGCTACCTGCAAGTCAAAAAGTATTCCTACTGTAATATATATATATATATTAGAAGGCAAAATGTGGAAGGTTTGTGTGAAGAATTAAACTTAAATCCTCAATATTAAATTCTAAATTCATTGTACTGTTTTTTCTATGCAATCTGATATTTTTCTACAATGGTGATGAACTTTGGATTCTCAGAAAAGATTTTTTGGCAGAAAAAAAATAAATCCTGAAAAATTGACCATATATATCTTCACATCCTTTTGCAGAACACTGAGACCCTAATCCTAAATTCAGTTAGTTGAAATGCATAGAGATATTTATCAACACCATTTATTAATGACAGCTGCTTTTCATTAATAGTTTATTCAAGATATGTATTAGGACTTCATGGAAAACTATGCTTGCTACCTCTTTAGCTGTCCAAAATATTTGTAATGTTAGGACAGCCTACAAAAGACAGATTATGAAGTACTTATGGAAAAAAACCCAAAAACATATTAGAGTAACTGGCAGCAAATAACCCTTTTGTTAACACAGACATGAAGGAGATTGACTGAAACAGACACTTTAATAAAAAATAAAAAAAAAAAAAAAAAAAAAAAAAAAAAAAGAGGTAGTAGTTTCTTTTTCAGGGAAAAATCCCTTCTGATAAACCAGTAAGAAGGATGGTGGATAACTAATACCTACAGTATATTAGTCCATTAAAACAGATTTCAATGTTCAGACTTGCCCTTGCATCTGTGAGCGAATAAACATTAAATTATTACTCCATTTAAAATCCTTATGTTAAATTCACATCTATGTTCTTTAATCACTTGTGGTAGCAAGGTTTTCCACATGACTGCATTCTTCTCTTAATCAGCTCTGACTTTTGCTAGGATTTTCTGTCTTCCTTCGTGTGCCTAAAAACTTCAGAAGCCAGATGTGGATTACATTTTTAAGTAGTATATCATACCATAAGGATTTCAAACCTCAAAGAAGGTGGTGGGAGAACATCCACCTCCTACTAAACTAATCATTCATGTTATTGAAATATTTAACTACGTCTTCCACGTGTGGCTTTGAAGGACATAAGGCTGACACATAGGAATTGGTATTTGTATTTAATTCTTGTTTTGAGGCAAACTATTTGGCAGCAGCTAGACCATTACATTTGAACAGCTGTAATTTCTTTGTTTTGTTCATTTCAAAGCATTTAAATGCAACTGATAGAATTTGAAACCATATATCTTTAGCTTTAAATACATATAAATACATATATTTTCCACCCTTGTGCCAGAAGATAGTTCAGTTTTTTTCTCTTCTTAGCTAGTAGGAATGAGAAAATAACAGCTAAAAGATTTTCCCTATGGAAATGAGGAAATGTTATTCTTAAAAGTACTATGAAGCTTTGCATTTCTTACTGAAAAAAGAAAATTAGTGGGAAAATTGATTAAAATAAAAATGTTGCCACAGACTTCTAAAATAAAATAAAACAGTGGAAAATCACATTAAAATTCCAGTTGAAGACTGCTTAGGGAAAGAGAGACATTCCAAGAAATGTTTGAGAGAGCACAGTCTTCATGCTGCACAACATCTGAGAAAGACACAGTGCTCAACTTGCGTAATTTACAAGATCACTGTGGGGAACAAATGGGCTTATAATGGAAGATGACTTATTGATGATATTTAATTGATGTTTAGTCAACAGGCCGTTACCCTTTTCTGTGAATACAGGCAATGACATGAATGAGAACAAATGGAAATTCATCATTAAAAAAATACTTTCCCTTTCACTATGACAATCAAAAAACCCCAAATCATGGAGCCAGATATTTTCTTCAGATTTGTTTATTTGGCTTTTATACCATCTTACTTTCAAGTGCTTTGGAACAGCATTTTCCCTCCTGCTGCTTTTGCATTCCTGGAATATTTCCAGTAAAAGTTTCCTCTCCTACTCTTATGCTAATTAATACATGGTAGAGTACTATGTTGTGCAGTGTCTATGTACATTAGCACTCCTAACATTTTGCTACTGCTCTCAGTAATTAGCATGAGAGGATGAAAGGAGATGTTTTTTGCTAATGAATGCTCATACAGCACTTTGAACATGTAAGGACCCATAGAAGGCTGAAGCGCAATGCTTTCAATTCTTTCCCTCAAGCTTTAAGTCCATGTTTGGCTGGCTTCATCTTTTCTCCTGCATCTAAAACCTTTCATTTGCTTATTGATGTTCAGCGATCTTCAATGATAGCATTAAAAGATTGAGAGATTACAATCCATATTCACTGATACACCTATATGAAAAAAGCAATGCGACTGATGTGATGTTGCACAACTTTATATTAAAATAGCTTGTGAGGGGAGCAACAGTGGTGACCTAATCCCACTATGAGGTAGAATAAAGAAAAACCTTTTAAGTATAACAAATAAAATCACAAGTATTTTAAGCAGAAAAAAAACCCCAAACAAACAACCCAATTTATTTTTTTAAAGTTATTATGGTTTAAATTGTTGCCTAGACCTGAGTTGATGTATTTGATGACACTCTTCTGATATCAAGCTGAGTTAATGAACTCAGCTGGGATAGATGAAATGCTGTGCTCCTTTGCAGATGGCCATGTGCATTTTTATAGAACTCGCTTCAATGTGATATGGAAAAGTGCAGGGGTTTCTGCAGAAAATATTATTTTTTTTTCAGAATTCAAAAGCAATTAGGATTTCCTGCTGCTGAGAAATTTCATGTTCCAGAGAGTGCTGAACACTTTCCTAGAGTAAAAATGAACTCTTTTTTCTTCTGGATCTGGAAACCCAAAAGTAGCCATACAATTATTTTCTTACTTTCCTTCTCTCCTGCAGTTTGCAGTAGTTGACTCAGAGGATCTTGTTTCTTTTTAAAGTTTGTCCTGTTTTCTTTCAGCAAAACTGAAAATTTAGGCTCTGCATATAGTTTCTTTTCCAAAACAACAAAAGAATGATGGAAGTTAAAACATAGGCACAGTTCCTTTAGATGTAATAGCTGTGGCAGAATAGAAGGAAAGTTGGATCTACGACATGAATAAACCTAAACAAGTGGTTTTCTGGGACTGTTTTTCAAGAAAACACGGTTGAGTAAATCAATTTTTTTTCTTTTGTTTTCATACATTTTTATGACAAAATATGAAATTTGAGCATTTCAGAAGTATGCGTCTATGAAAAACAACCAAAACAGATTAAAAAAATTCTTATTCCATATTCCAATACTGCAATTTAATTGCTTCTTTTTTTATTCAGAAGTGGATTTTGGTACAGGGCTAGCTGTTTTCTTGCAGCTATTCTTGCCATAGCTATAGGGTAAGATGTTTAAAGTATTCATAAATTATCGTGGCAATAATAATAACTGTCAGCCTGCATTGTCTAGGTCCAGAGTTCTCTTGAGGTCAAAATGCTTGTACATGTCTATTTCAAGTATTGTTTCACTAACTTCTCTGAATGACAGTGTTCTCATGGGTGTTCCACATGATGTAAGCATTCTGCCAAATCTATCGACATCCTGACTTTGTAAATACAGTTTTCTGTTCTTGACATAATGAAAAAAACACTTTTTACCCTGTAGCACATTTAGATAATTTTTCAGTGATCATGGACCTCTGTCCTCCTGCTTTATCTCTGGAGATATTTCAAAGTCATTGTCTTCTGCTAGACCCTTGCTTTTGTAAGAACCTCTGATTTCTTGCTGAAGCTGGATTGTTTTGGTCTTGTTCTTACAGAAGCTATCTGCATTTTCTTCCTGTGTCTCTGATACCTTCAGCATGACCCACAGTTTAAGTAAGAATAGCGTACAGTTATAAAGAGTCTTTGTTTTCTTCTTGGGTTCGTCCTCAGTTTCTGTTGATACCCTTCTGGCTACATGATGTTCTGGCTACTTAATTCCTCCTCAAGTAATGTTTTGAAGGCTGATATCCTTTGTTCTGTAGTTTTCATAGGGTTTTAAAATTGTCTTCTAAGCTTTTCCCTTGGTCCTTCATTTTCTTCACATTAAGATTCATAGAGCCACGGAATGGTTTGTGTTGGAAGAGGCCTTAAAGATCGTCCCATTCCAACCCCCTGACACGGGCAGGGACACCTTCCACTAGACCAGGTTGCTCAAAGCCCCATCCAACCTGGGCTTGAATGTTTCCTGGGATGGGGTAGCCACAGCTTCTCTGGGCAACCTTTGCCAGTGCCTCACCACCCCCATGCTGAAGGGTACTTATTTTTTTCTAGTACTAATCTAAAACTGCCCTTTTTCACATTAAAGCCACTCCACCTTGTCCTATTTGTGTATGCCCTTGTAAAAAGTCTCTCTGCATCTTTATAATAAGCTCTCTTTCGGTACTGGAAGGGTGCTAGAAGGTCTTCTGGAGCCTTCTCTTCTCCCGACTGAATAAGCCCAACTCTCTCAGCCTGTCTCTGCAGTAGAAGTGCTACAGCCCTCTGATCATCTTCATGGCCATCCTCTGGATTTGCTCAAGCAGGTCCACATTCCTGCTTTGTTGGGTCCCCAGAGGTGAACAGTACTCCAGGTAGGGACTCATGAGAGCAGAGTAGTGGGGCAGGATGACCTCCTTTGACCCGTTGGTCACGCTCCTTTTGATGCAGCCCAGGATACGGTTGGTTTTCTGCGCTGCAAGTGCACATTCCTGGCTCATGTTCAGTTTCTCATCAACCAACACTCCCAAGTCCTTCTCCACAGAGCTGTTCTCAATCCATTTTCTGCCTCACCTGTAGTTCGTGCTTGGGATTGCCCCAGCCCACGTGTAGGACCTTGCACTTGCCTTTGTTGAATTTCATCTAGAAATTCAACATGAAGTATTCACTTGAATCCATGAAACATGAACAAATTTCAGGAAGACTCATTTTGATAATTCTAATAAGCTATTAACTAGTAATTTTTGCCTCCGTTTCTATAATTTAACATTTGTATGCTTTATTTTAATATATATTTTTAGAATCTTTCTAAGTATTAGTGACTACCAGTAGCTGATCTAGCAGAAACCCAGTTTAACATATTGGCTTCATAATTACTGCTAAATCAACAACAGCTAAGCAAGACATGGTGAATTTTTGATAAGCCTAATAGCTCCCACATGGCATGACAAACTGGATATGATGTTTTAAACCTCAAAAATTATGATGGCTCTGTGGGAAAAAACATCATGCAGAAAAGTAAATTTTAAAAGAGGAAAAACATAGAAATGGAAAAACCTCCAACCAACCCTCACTTCAAAAGATCACTTGCCTCCTTCCTTTGAGACAACTCAGGTTCAGCGAGACTGCCCCTGAAAGAAGCTCGTATGACTTATTTTACAGTTTTATATTCTACTGTTTCTGCAGCCTATTCAATAGCCTGTTCAGACTTTCAACTAGCCTGTTTTCCTGATCTATCCAAAATTTTCTTTGCTGTAAATTAAGCTGAATACTTAATGTACTGCACTCATGGGACAAAAAGAGCAATTGATGATTCTCATTAACAGCCGCCTTTTATATTGGAATATTCAGTCACAGTCTTTTCTAATCAGAGGCAATTTCCTTCAACCTGCTTTCAAATTCAAATTTTCTAAATTTTTTAGTGATTTTGATGGTGCAATTTCAGTTCTAAATTTTTCCTAAATGCCATTGTAAAATCAATGTATAATACCCAGCAGAAGCCCTCCCACTGCCAACAGTGCTCATTAGCTGCCTCTTGGTGCAATCTTGCTCTCCCTTTCGTGTCTACCTAGGAATTGCTGTTGGTTTGCTATTATCATTAGTATCAAGACTTTAACACTGATGATTGTGGCAAACTGCAGAGATCATTCTGAACTCTGAGGCTGTCTTCCAGAGGACCTGAGTTCCCTTCCTGACCAACATAATTTTCACATTTTTTCATCACTTCATTCCACTAACCTGGTTATTAATGAAAATACTGAGCACTACCAGGCCTAATAGAGAAAGTATATCCATAGTCCTGCAGTAGCTATATTCTGTTCTGCCACTTGACTGCTGCTATTAGCCACTTTTAGTAAATGCTGTACTTGTTTTAAGCTAATTTCATCTATTTGCTTCCTTGCTTTCCTCTTTGCATATGACAATGTTATAACTGTAATAAAAGGAGAAGGGAAGAGAAGGGGAGGGGAGGTGAGGGGAGGGAAGGGAAG
>JANRGW010025378.1:0-18087 GCA_024733675.1 Psilopsiagon aymara
TTCCCTTCCCATCTCATCCCATCCCTTTTTAAATTCCCTTCCCTTCTCATCCCATCCCATCCTATCCCTTCCCATCCCCTTTTTTAATTCCCTTCCCTTCCCTTCCCTTCCCTTCCCTTCCCTTCCCTTTTCTCCTCTTGTTTTCCTCTTCTTTACTACTTTTTCTTCCCCCCCCCCCCCTCCATGGGAAGTGGTCCTTTGGGAAAAGAACGCATTCTTGCGGGTCCTTTTCCTTGGGAGGCAAGTAACTGAGAGCAGGAGTAGTATGGGAAACTATTTCATGTCTATGGAAATGCAAAAAAACCCAAAAAGCCCTTCAAATATTACATCTTCCCCCAGGATGGGGACGAGGGCTCTCACAAAAGCACTTTTTCAGCAGAAAGCAGGAATGGGAACAACTTGTGTGTTTGAGGGAGGGTGAAGAAACCAGGATTAGATACTGCGAGGCAGTATAGTGTCTAAACGCTTCTGGGGCTGATGTTTAGGGCTGAGCCCGAGAGAAACACGGTGCTAGCGCTGGCCTGGCCCTTGGCACTGAGTTGGACTCCAGACCTTGCTGAAGGTTGCTCCCTGTAGGTGAAGGCTATTCGGGAATTGTGGTCCCTTTTTTGTTGTGAGGGAGCTCCTCCGTTGTTTAAGTGCCCTGTGTAAGTCTGCAGCATCACAGCCAGGCCAGCGCAGCTCCTGGTCCAGCTCCCTGTCACCGCTCGGGCTTGGAAATACGACTGGGGACACAACTGAGGGTGGGTGGGCATCTGCCTGGTCTCCAGCAGCCATGGTGCTGCTCCAAGGAGCAGGGTTATACCAGAACAGCCGCATGAGGATGGGGAATCATCCATCCCTTACACTGAGAAACTGCAATGCAATCGGGGCTGCCAGCAATGACCTGGGTTTCTGCCAGCGGCGAGGAGCCGACTCGGGAGCCCCTTCTGAGCCCTGAACAGATCGCACCTCTTCAGAGGTAAGCAACCCATTCATCACTGAAGAATTACTAGAGATGATACTAGAAAGAGTCCTTCCCTCTTGCTGTGAAGTAGTTGCTTATGGCTTAGTTTTTCTGCTTGGATTTTTTCTCTCCTTTTTTTTTAAGGGAACCTATTCAGAAGCAAGGTAAAACTACGTTGGACCAGCGGGACACAAAGTCCTCCTTTCCACAGCTTCATAAACCACTTTTTAGTGGGTACAGAAAGATAACCTCAAGTCGGGAGTGCTTGTAATAAATAGATGGTCTAAATGAGCTCCTGAGCCCTGAAAGGCCCCACTGGGGAGCACTTCCTGGCAGTCCTTAGGGGGAATTAACCGAGAAGTCCCCGCCGGCTTTATCCAAAGCCTGTTGAAATGACTGACAGCCTTCCGGGTGAGCTCGGGTCCGTCTGTCTGTGCGAACCTCAGCCTCCCTTGGCGCTGCTGCTTAAATTACAGGGACGCCGGTTATGAAAATCATTGTTACCTGCTACTCGGCTATTCAGTTCAGATTTCTAGAAATGTGTTTGTCTGTTAGTTTGCTTTGGGGGGGAGGGCGGTGTCTTTAAAAGAATTGCTTAAGGAGGGACAAAGCTTTGAAGCGGCTTCTCCTTGGATTTTATTTAACGATTTGGGGGGTTGCAAAGCAGCAATTGCCCAGGGAGACTTCGGAACAACAGTGTGTCCCTGTGGAGCTGGGCAGGGAACGGCTCCAGCTCGGAGATGTTCTCGAGAAGGACGGAGCCTTGCCAGTGTGCCGGGAGCAAAGGCCACCAGTGTGTGGCTTCCAAAAGAACATGCCGGTTTCCACTTCTCTCTCTCTCTCTCTCTCTCTCTCTCTCTCTCTTTTCTCTCTTTTCTCTCCCCTCTTTCATCTCTGATCTGAAGCTAGGTAGGTCATCTCTTTCTCTCTGAAGCTGCATTTCTTGCTGGTTCAATTGGCTCTTCTGAAAGCAACATCACATCTGACCACCACCTGTGCTGCGGGGGGCAGAAATAGTCTGCACGCCTCTTCCATCCTGCTTCTATTTTCCCCATCCTTTATTTTTCCATTAGCCAAGCTGATGTATTTTTCCCCTCCACCCGGTGACCCACCCATATGTTTTTCTTTGCTTATTGACTTAAATTCATCCTCTGCCTTAGTAATCTCAATAGGAAGGGAAAAACAACCTCGTTGCTACCGCAGTTTGTATGGAAGTATCATGTTCTAGTTTCTTCCATGCCAGGGCTGTGATTTTTGCCTTGTAATGCTGGACATCAATAAATAAAGACACACAGTTTTGTTAGCACAAGTTGGGCTGAGGCGAGTGGCAAGGCTGCCGTACTCACCGGAGCTGGTAACATTTGCCAGCATCTTCTTCAGTGGGAAGCAGCGTTCCAGGACGTGAAATGTGATAACTTTAATGCGTTTCTAAATTATCGGAGGGCTGGGCCGCACCTTCAGACATGAGGAACGGAGGGAAGGATGCTTTATGCAACCACTACATCTGCCCCCCTAGCTGGGTCAGGAACACGCGTGGGACCCGCGGGATGGATACAGGAGGTTACGTGCTGCGGTGCGTGTCTTCTGGAGGCGCCCCGCTCCAGCGCCGCTGCCCCCGCTGCCCACCTGCGCGCTCTCCCCGGCAGATGGAGCATCCTCATCGCTTTTCACCCAACATTGCTTTCCAGCCGCCCCATGAGCGGGCCGCCCCGAAGCCCTCGGGAATGCTGATCACCCGTTGAACGCCCTTTTACACCACGCGCTGATAAGGCAAACGGGTGTTTCCTGGGGGTACACGCACCCCCGGATGTGCCCCCGAGGGGGAGCCGGGGCAGCTGACCCGCTCGCAATATGGCCTCAGCCCCTTCTCCCGGCAGGTGGAAGGGCTCCAGGACTCACAGCGGAGAGCCCGACAGCCGGCAGCTGCCACCGCCAGCAGCTGCCGCACCGTGCCCTGCGCTGGCAAGGAGTTCGGCGGGGCGGCGGCAGGTGACAGCACCACGGAGGGTCTGAACTGCCCGCTCCGCACGCTGCGGCCGGACCCGCACCCTCCACCGCCTCCCCGCCGCCTCTCCGCTCCGCTGCCCAGAGCCGCCAGAACAGCGCGGACATTTTCCTGCCTCTCTGCGGCGCGGGCTGCGGCTGGCGGGGAGGGACAGCGGCGAAGCGGTGCCCCGCCCCGCTGGGGCTGAAGCGGGCCCTTCACCCTAAGTGCGGGGCTTCTCCCGGGGTAGGTTGGCGGCGGCTCAGCGCAGCCCCGGCTCCCCGGCGGGGACGAAGCTGAGCGAGCGGGGCGGTGACCATGCTCCGGCCCTCTCCGCCTGACGGCCCTGGGTGACGGCCTGGACGGCTGTCTTGACTCTCCTCGCCCTTCCCCTTCCGGCAGCGTCTCAGCTGGTACAGGGACACCACGTCCTGGTCACTTCCACGGTGCCGACGGCACCCGAGATGCAGAGGGGCGGCCTCGCAGCCGCGGTCCGTGACACCCCTCCGCCGGGGGGACTCGCTCCCCTTCCTTTGCACCGCCATTTTGTGGCGCTCACGCGCAGCCCCTCTGGTGTTGCGAAGGGTGAGCTTTTCCCCCTACCATTTTGACAAAAATTGGTTCGTTTTTACATTCCAAGAATTTAGGGAATAATCTGCAGCAATATCTTTTTGTTTGATATATGCCAGACTGAATAAAATATGGCAATCCAGAAGATGTTTGATATTCTGAGGGCTTCACATGCATGTCAGTAAACACGTTGGTAGCTAGTAATGAAGGCACAGTACATAATGCATGGTGGCAATGCACTTTAAGACGTGTCAGGAACAGCGTCTTCATAAATGCAGAGTCGTACAATTACTTTAACTCGAATATAATAAATGGAATTGCTACCAGTCAGGAAAGAGCTTCAGTGATGTTAGAAACAGTGAAAAAGGCAGCAGATTTGAGAAAGAACGGCCTTGAACGCAGGCTCAAGTCTTGCCACAGGGTTCATGTCTTCTCACTGGGTTCCTAAATGAGATATTGCAGAGAGGGGCAGAAGAACATAACACGATGGGAGGCTTTTTTTTTTTTTTTTTTTTTTTTTTTTTAAGGGTAGTTAGTACAGAAATGTGAACTCTTCTAAAATTCAGGAAGAATCAACCAGTCACTTCAGAGGGTCTTGAACGGTAGTGAATAGCACGCACAAAATATGGCTTGCTCTCAAAAGAGCCCTGCTGGAATTATTTATATAAAGCCAACAGAAATTGATACTGTTGCAAGCTGACAATTAGTAGAATTGCACGTTTGATTTTAAGGAAGGAATTTATGTAGTAGATTGTGGGTATTTTTCACTGCTGTTTTCCCACTGCTGTGCATTACATATTTTTCTTCAATAAAAACAACAGTTGCATGTAAGAGCATCCTCTGAATTCATCATCCAGGGTTGGGCAATGATTTGATGCTGCTTTCCTCCAGTAGCACCAAGAATTGGTCTTTACTACAGTCATAATCAACTGTCCAATATTTATAGATGTCTTTTGTTTTAGGCTAGTGTTAACTATTGTTTTAAAGATCTGCAGACATCCTATGCCTATGGATCACCAGTGCAATTGAATCTCTCAGCCCTATTAGTGACGTATGTATCATCTTAATTCAAAACACAAATGTCATTTATCATTTGCTGTTATGTTACTTCATTTTAACAATATCCAGTATAGCAGGTATTTTATGTATGCTTTTAGAAGCACTGTCATTTTCTGCAACTTTAGCCTTTACGTAAATTGTATTGTAAAGTTACAGAAAAAAATGAAACACTCTAGTTCTGTTTCCATCAAAAAGCATTCAAAAGCTAAAATTAATTCTAACTGTCTTAGTGGCCAGATGATAGAATGATATGTATCTTAATAATATGCAGCTGTATAGTCTGCTCTGTTGGTCAACTTTGTGTTGTGATTTATAAACCAATGTATAGAAATTCTTTACTGTTTAATGTTTTGTGCTTTTTATTTTGCTTTCATCTGCGTAACTTCTGTGTATGCCCCAATATCTTGCAGTTTTAATAGGAACCGTCAGGGAAACAACTAGCAAACATCGTTAAACAGTTTCTAGAGACAGATGTTTATGTATGCTCGAAGCTAATTTCTGCATCCAAAGGAATTAGAATCTTCTTTTACATCGTGTAAAAGCAAAAATATTCTGCATTCACCTGCAGCTTGAGATAGTATTTCTTCATATTTTTCTTAGTATTTTCAGAAAATGTTTTGTTTGCTATCTTGAGTGCTTCCTGGCACTGGGAATCCAAGGTTTTAAATACATTTGGTAAAATTCCTATCTCTTAGAGTTTTTATTGCAGCCTATACTAATCCAGTCACTTGGATTAGATGTTCTGATCCTCACTTAACTGTAAGGCAAATTAATTTCTGCCAAACATCCAGCATTTTAAGTACTCCCCAAGCCACTTCTGTTTCCACAGTCTCAGTGTTACAGTATGTAGCCTTAATGCTACTTTAGTTAAATTCTGCAGTTGTTTTCTATTTCAGTTTATCCCAGATTAGGATCTCATCCTTATCACCAATTTGTTGTGGCTTTACTTCTTACACAGTGCTATGGGTATGGGGAAGCCATTGTGGCACAGTTAAGTACCAGGTAACTTTGCTTAATATTGAGTATATCTGAGCTAGCAAGTTGTATTCGGCACATTCTGATAAAATGTCAATTGCATCCTTTTTAGAAGACTACATGACTCTCAGACTCTTAAAACCCTTGTAACTGAGTTTTTGCACATAGCCATGCTCTACGAACAGAAGAATGAATTTGTAATAATCTGCTTTCCATTGTATATGAGTTCTTCCTTTAATGCATATACCTTATGCATACACCTTCTGATTTAAATGTACTTTGCAATTGCTACAGGAGGAGTGTACAAAATGGATGAGTAGCTTTTCCATTACCAATATTGCTGTCTGTAGGCTTAGGAAAACAGATGGGGCAGAGGCTACACATTTTGTACGTAAGCATCTTTTCTTGCATTCTTGATGTTTTCTAAGAACATTAAGCCTCTCAAAGGTAGAACTGCTGCAGGATAAAAGGTTTACCTAAATGATATACCCCCTTTTTCCCTTTACTGTGCTTTAAACTTTCTATGAGTCCATTGCCACTGTTAGTGAGAAATTTGTTTTCTCTAAAGTGGTTTAGATAGCAATTCAGATGCAGTTAAACTTTTTCCTCGCTTTTATCTTAAAATGTATGGTACTGTCTTGCAATTTTGACTTTTTTATTGTACCAGTAAAGCTTCTGACTGTTTAAATACTTGAACTGCATTTTTCTTTTGTAGCTTGCACAATGAGTGGCAGGCTTTTGAGCAACTTAGACAAACTTCTGCTTGAGTTTGGTAGGTCATTTTGTCATATATTTTTAAGTTAATAATTACAAATGCAGTACAAATTATGGTATTTTGTACTTTAAACAGTAATCCTGAACTCAAATACTTTTACGATATTAAGGTCTTGGTATTTGCGTGCATAATAGTCTCTTAATTGTGAGGACATGGAGAGGGGTACTAACTGCTATTTAATAGTAAAATTGCTATTTAGGTATTTTATTCAAATCTTTGCTAATCAGTGTTTGTGCAATTAATTCTGTGCAACACACATTTGTTTCACAGCTCAGCTCATGTGTGTGTGTGTGTATATATGTATACACACACAAAAAAAAAAAGTGTTTATTTTCTTCTTAGTTTTCCAGCTAGAACAAACTTCTTATGCTAAGGAACATGCGAATCAACAGATAAATTGTGAGTAGTGATAAGTTATCATTTTATTAGACACTGAACACTCTGCTTTTGTTTCATTAGTCCTGGTATACATATACTGTGTTTCAAGGGCGGAAGCAAGCCTAGTAATGAAAGCTGTCCCGTGTCCTGCTCTCACCCTACCTCATCTTTTGCCATCAATGCTTACTCATTCTCCCTAGCAGACTTTGCTTTTGCTTGAGACTTTTAGCTGATGCTGTTCAGCTGTCTCATGGACAGCCAGTTTCGTGCTGCGCCATTTCCTGCTCTTACTCTATAGCTCCTCACAGTCACTGGCAGTTCTTTGATTCAGCTGTGCTTACTCAATACATCTGCCGCTTGCCTTCCTTTCTTTCTTCATGGTTTTTGTTCTTTCCAGATTTGGACCTCTGCCTCACTGCTTCTTCTCTCTGTTCTCTTAAAATAGTGAAACTTCTCTCAGTTGCTACTACCTACTCAAGCCTGGTTCTTCTTTTTTTGCCATCAGGCAGCTAGTAATTTTATTTGAATTTCAAAGTAGTAAACCCAATGAGAAAGTCTTGCTCCACATCAGATTTTTTCCCCCAGGACTTACAGACAGCTTAATATAATCGACTTATTTCTGGACTGACTTTTTTTTTTTTTACCATGCAACTGTGTGGAATCACAAGTATTATTGGGGTAGAGAAGGTATTCTTTATGCAGTGTTCATCACTGGTACTTCATAGGTAGATATTGAAGCTCATAACCTTCAGGAAAAAGAACAGAGAGAATTCTGGTCTAATTGGTATTCCTCTTGATGGCAACATCTCTGATAATCTTGACTAGTATGTGCAAGCAAGTACTTACTGTTTAAGAGGATTATCAATATTAAATTGAAGCATCTTAAACATTAAAACATCTGTAACACTAAATCTGGAACACCTAGAATTGTTTTTCAACTTTCCAGTCACATAATTGAACCTTAGAGTTAATTTTTTTCTTAATATTTATGCAATATTATGGTAGATGAGTATGCTTCTAGGAAAAAATCCAAAGGCTGTGTAATAACATGGCACAGCTATTTGAATGTTCAAGGTATCTAAATATGTATGAACTCACAACCAACACTCAGACTTCTAAAAGTTTGGGTTAAATCTTTCAAAAATCTACTCAGAAATAGTCCCACTGATTTAATTTCTTCTCTGAGTATTACTTGGCAGAGGAACAGCTGTAGCATTCAGCCTCAGGCTTTTAGTGTGAGATTTGGCAGGCTTCTTGGCTACAGTCTCTTTGTGACCATTGGAGGGAAATGGGCAATTTTAGGGTATGATTTGTCTTATCCAGAAGAGAGTGTTTAAAGAAAGTTAGAGAAAGTAAGCTTTAAAAAATGTTCACTTGATTCTGCTGTGTGTACTGGTAGCTGTGGGTGTCTAGTTTTGAAGTAGGTGCCTGCATTGTAAAGTTGGGTGACATGGATCTCTTCTACAAGGTCTTTGCAAAAGCAAAGGGCGAGTAGAACAACTCATACTGGTCACAAAAGTGCTCATTTATAGAAAATGCTAGATGAAATGTAAGTGCATGGCTTTACTTATGTAATAGACATTTCATTAATACAGTTCATATCTTGGTAAATCTCAGAATGTCATCTGCAGGCTACCTGGGTTTTTTTAACAGAAATGAAGTTTATGTCAGTTGTCCAAAAGTTGTGCATCAGGCTAAGTAACATCAAGTTACTGACTTCAGATATTGAAAATATTACGATATTGAGATCTTCAGGGTATCTAAAAATATAAATCTTTTGCTTCTCATTGACTGATGTTTCTCTGAGAAGTGGGTTGGTTTGTTTTTTTTTTTTTTTTTTTTTTTTCAGTATAAATGCAGCTGGCATTTAAAGTAAATATATAGCAAGTAGTGCAAAACCAGACCCAAACTTCAGGTTGACCTGAAGTTCTAGAGCAGTAGGTCCGTCAACTCAAGGTACATCTCATGTAACTAGGATGCTCTTCCTGGTTAAGTAGATGAAAAGGGCTGAGTGTCTGTGATTGACCTCAGTTCAGGGCCAACAACTTTGGCATGCAGTACTTCAGGGCAGCAATGATGGCTAAGGATGTTTTGCTACGAATAAATCTGAAACCTTGTATGAAAAAATAATAAGCAGTGCAGAGAAAGAAAATTAAAGTGCACCCAGTTTCACTCATTGCATTGCAATGTGAGCATGTATGATAACTCTCAGCTTTTACTTGTGAAAGAGGACACTGATCGTGTTGCACAATATGGAGTCTCTACTGACCACTCATTCAGAAAATATTAACCCCCTGCTTTTAGAAAAGACAGAATTAAGAATCTGTGTTAAGAATCTCCACAAATACCCCAGTGCTTGAAGATTTGTTGTTATAATGCATTTTTTCATTAATTAACCTGTCTCCTATATTAGTTTCTTATACAGTACACACTCTCACCTTGAATAAATTCTCCTTTTTTTTCGGGTTCTCTGTTTGTAATAATTTTCTTATACTCCTTTAGTGATGATTTTATTTTCCCCTTTTTGTGGTCAGCTTTTCCATTCAAAACATTTGTGCTTCTGGACTTCAAGAAAACCAGTGTTTGAAAGAGACCTTTATCTCAAAGCAGCTGTTTTACACCAATCTCCCCAGTTGCAAGCATTGCTGAGAGCAAAGTGGCTTACGTTCTGGTTTCCCTGTATGCTACTTCTAGTATCTGGAAACACTGTGGATTCCAAAAAATTATGGGCTGGGATGTGGAAACAGCACAAATATTTCTTCCAAAGTCAGTCTCATAATATTAAATGTTAATTAAGGTACTCACCACACAGCTGAAAACTCCATAAATTTTTGACTCACTTTTGTTGTTGCTTTTCTTAATTGCAGACTGTCCACTCATCTGGTGCTATTGATGTCAAGTATTTTTGAAGAATTTTTTAATCATTCTAAACGTAGACTTTTTGTTTCAGAGATATGCTTACAATACACATGATTAAAATGTTTTTTTTTTTTTAATTTCAGTGTATACTGCAAAAATCACAGAAAAAAAGAATGAAATCGCTAGGCTGCAGGAAGATATAAGCAACAGCAATGATGCAATTGCTGATTTGCACCAGCAAAATGAGAGTATTAAGGAGAGCTGTAAAGCGTTAAGTATAACAGCTTAAACTTTGGGTTATGGATTGTATTGAGAAAGTCGGTGAGGAAGTAGTGTAAAAATATGTATGTGTGTGTTCTGACAGGGATGATGCTAAGGTGAACTTTACTATTCTCTTATTTTTTTTCAAGCTGCATATCACCAGGTACAAAAATTGCAGTATTGCCCATCCCCTGAAAAAGCAAAGTATAGAAAACCTGACTACAGTAAAGTTTGGTTTAGTTTTTTATAATCAGACTCAACAGTTTTCAGAGATCACACAGGTACTGTCTTTGCAGTGTGCTAAAGTATTTAAGTAGTAAGGTAGAAAATTAATTTTTCTATATTTAGATGCACCTGACTTCTGTCAAATCTGAACATTAAGAATAATGTGGGTAGCTGTTTGAATCAGTTGCCATAACATACTGATTTATAGCTTTATCATAAAAAGTTAGAAAAAAAATTGACAAGAAAATTCCATTTTTCCTTTATGTTAAATTTTTGCCTCCAATGCAGTGTAAAGTGAATGCTTTTTTAAGTTTCTGAAACCATCTGAAACCGCACTATTTCCTTAGATAACTTTTAAAGTTGCAGAGCTGTTGGTGAATCATGAAGTGTTAAGTGATGCAAATAGAGAAATAAAAAATTAGGGTAGAACTAAGGATTTGATTTAGATTTTAATCATTGAATTCAGTGGGGTTTGGCTCAGGTCCTGCCAAGAATAATTAATGGATTAGTGTAAAGAGACTGAAGATGAGACCTGATTCATTAATGAATGCGTGTATTCCTGGAAGGACAATGATTGCAGAAGAGTAGAGACTTTGTCAGAAATTATTGAAAATGTCATCTAGCAACATACTGAAAACTGTGATAAACAAGCCCTCTGTAAAATCAGACAGAGCACTTCTGTAGTAGAACCATCTTAAGCTTCTAAAATTTATTCTAGTTGATACTCTTTATGTATTGGATGTGATTCTACTGTTGCTTTTGTAAATTCAAATATTGTTTTGGAGTCATGATTACCTTCATATTTGGCTGATTGCCAGGAATGGTAAATAGAGCTCTCAAAGAGCCAACTTTTTGTTGAGATTACTAAACATTGTAAGTATCTTGAAGCATGTTTGCAGACTTTGAGCAAAAGACATTATTTTTATATTCAGATGGTCTGCAGGAAATATGATACTTGAGATTAGAATATTGGGATACTGGTGCGTTTTCTAAAGAAATCGATATTGGTCTGTGTAGTAAAGAACTGAAGGCACAAAATGACCAAATTGAAATACATATTTTTAGGCAAGTAATGACATTTTTCTAATATTTGGTTTCTTGAATGATTCAAACTAGAACTGTTGATCCCAGAACAATAAGGAGTGGTGAAATACTGCTGATGGAATCCCAATTTTACTGTGTATCTTCTTTTTTTTAAATTTGGGTTCAACAGTGTTGGGAAAATAAAAAGAAAGAAGAAAAGCCAGATGAGCTCAAAATGTTGCTAATTTCTAAAATAAATTGTTGTCTTGTTCCACTGCCTAATCTACAGGATATTTTCATTGCTTTCAAATTAATGTGGATAAAGACTTTTTTATACCCTTGCTAGGAAGGGCAAATAAATGTGAACACTGCCAAGAACCTTTGTGAAACAGGGATTCATTTAGCTAGCTAGTAGACGATCTACTTCAATCCCGTACACCTTGTGTTTGTGAAACAGCGCTCTTGTTTTACGTGTTTTTAGCATGTCTTCAGAATTGATGTGAGCACAACATGGTTTATACTTTGATTAATAAAAGTTCTGTGACTTTTCCATTGCTCTATTTTTTTTTCCTCTGAAGAAAGGCATGGAGTTTTCTGATTAAAATATCACTATCATGGCGTATGCCGATATATTTTTATATAAATATGTTGATTTCTATTTTTTTAAAAATATATGCCTTTTAAAATTCAGCTTTCTCCTGAATTTGCCGTAGATACGGTGAAATATCATTTTGTAATAACATTTTTAATTTACAGTGGTGTCAAGAAATTTATGCCAATAGTGCTGAATTTCCTGAATGGATGCCACAAGTTCTTATTCATCTTTTTTTTGTTGACAAACTTTACTGTTGTTGATCATATGTTGTGTTATCCCACCACTTGAACTTTGAAGTTACTTGACTTCAGTTCAACAAATCAGTTGCCAGGTCTTTGTTCTTTTTTTCATTTATAGAAATTGCATTAAGTTAGCCTCTATTTTATTCCACCCTTCAAGTGATTGTCCAAATGCTCACACCTGCCCAGTAATTAATTACTTGGTTTGTTCAGTTGCAGCCTTGTTCTCTGTTGCCATTTCTCTCCTTCTCCTTGTCAAGGTAACTCTTTAAATGTAACTGTAACTGCTGTCCCATATTCACTTAGTCTCTTCAGTCCTGATGGATTTTTCCTTCTTCTGCTTCTTCAGTGTTTAGCTTTGATAGTATCTATGTATGTGTTACTAAAGTTGGGTTTTGTCTGTAGTTTTCCTAGGATAGAGTTCCAGTCAGACAAACTTCATTGTAGATGTGAGTAGCTTGTATTCTGTACAAAAGTAGAATTTATGGATCACTTTAAGCCCTGACTAGAGAGAGGATGTGTTTGGTTTTTTTTTTTTTTTTCCCTGCAGAAAGCTCTCTTGGAGGGGGCATGTGATTTTTTCTCATGAGAAGTAGGATATCTGTCCTACCTGAGCCCAGACTGCTCAGATGATTTGGCCATCATCTGAATCTCAGTTCCCAGCATCTCAGAATTTGCCTGTTGACAAGCTGTCATTACAGAGGTTTTTCTATCTGAACAAGGAGTGTTTGTCAGTAGCCCCTAAGCCTATTTAGCTCAATAGACTTCAGTCATTTTTCTGTTCTTTCCCTCATTGTCTCACAACACTTTGTGTCTGTTAAGTCTTATTAAGGTATTACTTTATGTTTAGAAACTTCATGCATACAAATTCAGAGGTTTCTGAATTTGTTTCTTACCGTCTTTAATTGCGCAACATCTTGGCCATTTGTTCAGTTACAGCTTTCTGTGAAAATGTCATTTCTAATAGCTGCTACCTCAGATGAGAGTGTAGGAGACATCCAGGCCTGGATGGCTCATGCTTCTTACACCATCTTTTTTCAAGAAGGATGCTTTCTTTTAAAAGACCCATTATATGCTTCCCCTAAAGAGCACATCTGAATTTCACTTGAATCAGGAATTTATCTGCCTGTTTTTCTAGAGTTCCCACATCCAAGGAAGAGGCATATTTGCTACCTGGATGTCAAGAATGTACTGTTAGTTTGCTGGTCCTAAATCCTTCATGTATTCCCTGAAGTTGCCATGCTTTCAGTACAGTCTACAGCATCCTGCTGTAGGAAAAGCTCATTGGTGGGCTGCATTATAGCACTTGCATTATAGAAGGCTACTGAAGTTAGAGGAAGAACAAAAAATGGATTAATTGTGTTTCAGGGCTGTAGGGGAGCCACATAAGAGGAGACCCAGGCTAAGCATTACCAAATGTGGACCCATCAGTTTGCTCTAGATGAGTCTAATTATGAGCTGTGTAAAAGCCACTCAGCACCTTTTGTCTGGAGGCAGGTTTCTGGAATGAATGCATTTAACAGTGTAGACATACTATATAGCCAAGTGCCGACTGCATCAAATATGAAAATATATGTGGATGGTGATTTGGAGGTGGAAAAGAACATTACCTGGCAGCAACTGAAGTTCAGTTTTCATCTGTCATTGATTTATCGTTAACTATCAGCTGGGGTGTTTTCCTGTAGGGGCAGAATTTAAGTTCAGATCTGGTCAGTAAGAGGTGGTACATGCGCCTGTGACTCCAAAATGACACACCAGTGCTCCCAGTGTCTGAGCTATTCTGCTGAAAGACAGGCATCTCTTTCTGGCTGGTTTCTGAGTAAGACTAGCAAATGGAGAAAATTCTGAGTTTGTGACTGCTGTTTGCATTTAGGTATGAGACAGATGCTGATGGTATCAGTGAGAATGAAACTGTGTGTGTTTCCAACAAGAATGGCGTATCTCAAGGATTTACTGATAGTGCTGTTCTGAGTACCTAATGTGTGGATTTAGATGCCTAGTTGCTTAGCATTAGGTTCCAGAAATTTGTGAAGCTCACTCTATTTGTTCCTTAAAAAGTGCTTTATAATCTTTGTTCATTCTGTATGTATATATTCTTGAATTTGCAGCTTGAAAATCTGAGGAAAATAAATGCATGAATGTAAAAACTTTCTAACTAAAACCGTTTATGTTTGATTTTCAAAACATTAAGTAAATTTTTCATTCTAGTAAGCTAGATGAAGTAACTTGATGTCTTCATTTCTGAATGGCTTTTTGTTAGGAAGGACTACTTTCATGCTTTCTTTCTTACTTTTTTCACAGCTGGAAGCCCACCTATGCAATTCTTAGCCAGCATGAAGAATATTTGAAAAATGAACTTGAAGCTTTACAAGAAGCTACAGAAAATGAGAGGTATCTGTGATCATGTGAGATGAGGTTTCTATCCATAGTACTTACTAACCAGTCCAAACTGATCAGCGAAGACAGTGCAGTCTGCGTCAAACAGTTGTAAACTTTTCACGATAATGGAAATGATAATTAAAAGAATTTTTGATTTACATTATTATAAGGTCATACGATATATTTTAGTTGCCAATGGAATAGGATAAAATTATGGGTTCAAAATATGGGTTTTTCAAATTCAATTGCTTCCCAAATGCATATTTTATTTTTTTCAGAATGTTATTCAGTTGCCCACAATCTCAAGAAAAGCCCAAGAAATATAGACAGTGAATGTTTCAGCTTTGCCAGCAACATGAAAAGAGCGTATTACAAGAGCATACATAAATTTTATCTATGAATGATTTTTTTGGCCATTATTATGACATAAGTTCATGTATGCTGTGATTTCAGTAGTTTCAGATATTCAGGTTTGGGAAGACTTTTTTGAAAATACACAGGGTTTATGTTTTTTGTTTCAGAAGCATCATTTAATTGAACCTAAGCCTTTAAATCATATCTAGACTAAGTAAGATAACAATTAGAAGCATCCAGATAATTTTATGATTTTCTTTGTGAATATGAATTGCATGTGATTATTAGAGTATACTTTACTTGTATATTTGTATTTTGGTGTATATTCTTCAAAATAGCCACAAGGCATGCAAATTCAGTAATAAGTTCTAAAAAACTAGGTGAGTGGCTTGGGAGAGCCACCAGGTCTAAAATCATTTGAAGACCAGTCGTGGGTGAGATTCTAGTTAGTATTAATTGTAAATTCAATCCTGTTCAGTAAGTGGCATTTCAGGTGTTTCATCTGCATTAATTAGATTGTGCATCTGAAAGAATTGATTAGTTGTGCACTGTAGCTGCCTACATTCAACAGATTAAAGAACAGTCCCTAAAGATTTTCCCTGCAATATTCAAAATGTGTTGTGCCAAGTTAACCCACTGAAGTCCTATTTAACACTCAGGTAAAATTCATCTTCATTGTATGGAGCTTGCTCACCTTTGCTGATATGCTTGTGAAGGGGAGGAGGCTGACTAGCCCTATGGTGAAAAAATCATGGCAGACCCACCTAGATACCTAAATACCAGGAGAGAAGTGTAACTCTAGGTCATTTAGAAAGTTGGCTTTGATTCTTTTAGAAGTGTTCTTTTTGTCAGTTGTCCAATACAGCAGAAATAGCATGCCTGATAGCTTTAATTAGCTAATTTATCTGTCATCTTTGTGTTCAGAGCTCTGTATTTGGTGAAAAAGAAGGCTAAATTGGCTTTCTATGAGTATAGGAATAAGCCATTTTGGCTTTCACTAATTTGAGCTGACAAGCTAAAGAAGCATTACTTTTAAATTGCTTCTTTAGATTATTAATTTCAACTCCATCATGAAAGTGTTTTCCTGAGCTTAATTATGATACATCATGACTATAAATCATGAGGTAAATTTAATTCACGATGTTTACAGGAGTGGTGTCTCAAATATAGTTGCTCTGTACCAAAGCGGTCAATAATATATTCAAATCAGCAAGATGTGCAGTGTGCAAATTCTGAATATTTTTTAAATTAGGAAGAAAAATAAGTACATTTAGAACTTTATGCACTGAGTATGCTATTTAGCCTGGCATTTGGGGTACTGAGGACATACTGCTTTAGATGGGAAGATATTTTAAAAAGATGAGCAGATCAGCTTGCATTTAATTAGGCACCTTTTTTTTTTTCATTATTATTGGTTTTGAGAGCACATATGAATGCTTATGTGGACTGGAAATTCATCCTGAAAATAAGTGATATGAGAAAGGAAAGAGGAATGTTGTTCAAGGGTTTTGTGGGTACTGACCTTTTCCCATTGTCATTAGATTAATACTATCTCTAATCACTTTAATGTGAACAGGGCTGAATTCTGAATTGACTTTGTTAAACTGTGAGAACTGAAGGATGTGAATTAGCTAGGAAAAATATTAAAAAGAGTGACAGTTTCTCAAGACTGCTATGCTATACTGTACTGTACTATGTATGGCCATAAATGTCACTATGTGGAAAATACTGTAAAGTCAGAGGATTATTTTCAGAAGCTTGAAGCATACCAGTTAGAACAAATTATTTTGCTTACTTTTATTTTAAAATATTATTTGTAACACATTCTTAATTGTATGTCAGCAAATTTATTTGTTGCTTAGTTATTATTTGTAAAATCTACTAAATTAAATAGAAATGGATGTTTCCATCTTTCATACCTGGGAAATGTTGTACACTCTACACAAATATTCAGTAAATCAGTAAACTCAGATTCCCAAGACCATCTGTGTAGAAAACCAAATAGATTAAGGTAATTTTCTGCCCGAAGTTTGGGAAGTGTCAATTCCTTGGTTTCACAGAGTTGATTTACAACTTCTTTCCCGTAAGGAAGTGTATTGAACTCAATCAGTTTAACAGCAACTGGTGCCTGGAGTATAGTTTTATTTGAAAATTAAGATTTTACAATTTTTGCTGTGACTTTTTCCTTTATAAGAGTAGGAACATCTACAATTGAATGTGGACACAAATATTTTTGTCTTCTGTTACCAGCAGGTAGCCAGGAGTGTCTGTCTTTAAGTCAAGCTGCATTTAAGTGATTAGTTGCAGTTTGAGGTAAAATGGGTTCTTTAGAGAGGAATACCATATGCTTCAGAAGCAGTGAGAACTGTTCCTTAATGTAGGTACAGGTAAATTCATGGTACAGGTAAAGAGGTGTGTCTCTGACTTTAGTTGCTATTCATAAAGGAAGTTCTGGCTAACCTATAGGTATACTAATGACTTCATGCTTTAAAATTTGCCTCTCTATTGTTCACATAACTTTTTTTCTAGAGGATGATGTTTTCTTCACTTCTGTGATTTTATATTGATATATTCTAATATCAAACAACTTTGTGTGGTATTTCTTTCTCAGTTAAATGACTAGTCTGTGTGAATGATGCATGCTGGATTTCTGTATCTGTGATATCTCCTTATAAATATGTGCCATCTGCATAAATGCTCACCATCAAACTATTATGTACTTTGCATATGCCTAAATTTATCTTTTTTTCAAGAATAAGGAGCAGAGAATACCAGCAGTCTAAAACATGTCATCTTTTAATTTTTTTAAGCAGTTAATACAGTATCAAAGAGGAATATTGCTATATTGCTATTGGCATTGGTTGTTATTGTTCATAATTTTAAAACTATTAATAGCTAACTCTTGGGAAATACAGACTTCCTGCAGGTCTATACTTAGATTACCTGTGTGTGACGTTAAGAACCAGAACCAGTTTCTTGTTTGCCTAACTTTAAGAATGAATTGGCCTGTTGTTTTAGTGTGACTAATCTATGTGTTTAAGGCTTCCCTGATCACACACACAGATTACTCAGCATTGCCTTGGGGGCAGCTCTGAGTTCAGTGATGCTTCAGACTGGTCTAAATATGGATGCTAGGCCAGATTCTCTTTTACTGTCAGTTTGATGTAGCTCCACCAGAACCAGTGTAATTGTGCCAATATACACAGAGAACTTGGCTTGCAATAGGTTTCATGATAATTACAGAGGGAAAAAGCATTTTCATCTGCTAGGCTGCCTTTGAATATGATGTGGTCTACATTCCTTTCAGAACAATGAGGTTTGACTGTTTTTTACATCATGTGTGTATACTTTGTTACATACAGTACAGTCTTCCTTGGAAAAAAGTTGGGAGAGAAAAAAAAGTCCCTGCCCATGGCAGGGGGTTGGAACTAGGTGATCTTAAGGGCCTTTCCAACCCTAACAGAT
>JANRGW010025379.1:0-31975 GCA_024733675.1 Psilopsiagon aymara
AATCTCTTCTCTGCCCAACCTGTAGCTGTGCCTGGGATTGCTCCGACCCAGGTGTAGGACCTTGCACTTGGCATGGTCAAAATCTGGAAGGTGGGCATCAGCCCACCTCACAAGTGTGTCAAGGTCCCTCTGCATGGCATTCCTTCCCTCCAGCGTATCAACCGAACCACACAGCCTGGTCTCATCAGCAAACTTGCTGAAGGAGCACTCAATTGCACTGTCCATGTCACTGACAAAGACGTTGAACAAGACCGGTCCCAACATCAATTCCTGAAAGCCAACACTTGTTACTGTTCTATTAATGAACACTACCACTTGAAACATAAACAAGAAAATGAGAGCCCTGGACACACAATAGCTTCAAGGCTAATTCATCACTTTTTTGGAGTACTTGGCAGCCAGTCTATATTGAAAGAGGCAGCAGTTTACTAAAAATAAAAAAAAAAATCTATAAAAATTACTATTATGCAGACAAAGTAATTCCTAACCTGCAAACAACTGATTAATAAGCACAGTGAGAAACTGTCCTCATGAGCTTAAATTATCCTTAAATTCTCTCTGAAAATTCTCCAGGCTAGATCTGTCTCTAATCTCACCAGATATAACTGGTGTTTCATAAATAAAAATCCAATATGTTTTAACCACAAAACATATTATTGCAGGTTTTCTCTCCAAGCCACAAAAGTGAAACAGAGTTACAGAACTTTCAAAATGAACTGCACATTATCAGCAACTTTCACAGTTTATACAGCCTCTTTCCCTCACTGAGCATCCATTATCAGAAATCCTCATGAAATGCAATCATCCACATCTTACTATCTGACCACATTAAGATGAAATATTTCTGTATTTGTGTTTGCATCATGATTCTCACACAATGCCATGTAGTGTCTCAGGTTCCCCAATACAAATACTTAAAAATTCCTTTAACATGAGGATATTCAGCACTTCGCTTGAAAATGAAATTACTGAGCATGAACTCCAAGGCCATGAGTAATTCAATTTACCTTCAAAGTTGACCCTAATTTGAATGGGAGTTTGGGTCATGTCACTCCCAACTAAACTATTTTGTGGTTCCAAAATATATGGAACAGCAGCATCACCAGATTCTCATCAGCTACCACAGTCACCATCCTCTCTAAACAGTGAAGCACAAATCACTGGAGGAGCTGTGTAGACTGACAATGAGTTACAAATATCTATGTAGTTCCCATATACAAAAAATTCATGCCAACAGGACATTCAGCTTGGTTGTCAGATGTATGAAATCACTCTACGACAAAATTCCTTGTCTTTACTCTCATTTTTTATTGCTGTTGTCAATTGCTTCTTGGTGAAAGGAAGCTTCTTTTTTCATGTGTTGTTTTTAAAAGTTAAGAGAACTTTCTTGAGGAAAAGATTTTTTATTTTTTTTTTTGAGGACGACAGATGTCTTACTTAACTGCTATCATGAAAGAAAGAAAATTAAAACATAAGCTGAATAAAGGGATTCTGCATCAACAGAGGAAGTATGTGAGGAAAACTTCATTTAAAAAAACAAAACGTATCCTCCAAACAAACCTATCCTAAACAAACAAAGCCAAACCCCAAATCTGACTTTCTAAACTGCCTGGTCCTTTCCTTAGCTCACGCAGGAGCTGAGTCAGGTTTTCCAAGTATTTCTGCGAGAGAATCAGAAGATTTCCACCAATTAGAGAAAAAGTAAAAGGAATCAAATTCTGTCCGTTATTATCTGCACAATCAAAAACAACTCAAATGCCTTCAAACAGGAGCAGTCTTTTCAATCTTAACCCTTTTTTAATTAGCAAATTATTTTAATTACCAAATGATCATGTCCAGAGAGAAATGTAAGAGAAGATCTAATGCATAACAAATAAGAAAATTTTCAAGCTTCTCAGTGTTATTAACAAAATAACACCCTAATGACCAAAACTTAGCGGAATATTTTCTTGAATAAAATCAGCTGCAAACCAGCTACCTTAAGAATGATTCACCCCTGGCAGGGATGACGCAGCAAAACAAAGATGATGTCTTTAAAAGCAGTAGTTCACATAGAATGCCCATTTAGAAGAAGTATTGAAAGTATAAAAGTACAGCCTGCTCACAGGTTGAGATCACTGTTGTGAAAACAGGAGTTTCTGAAAACTAATGTGTATTTATATGCCCATTGGTTCTTGGAAGAGAAACAGGAGCAGGAAATAAAGTATCTAAAGGATTTAACAATATAATGGGAGTTATAACATAGCTTCTAGTGAAATAAAGTCAAGTCAGTGCTCAAGGCATATCTTAGAGCAAAACCACTTAAACTATTTCTTTTGCTGTGCTCTGAATCACAGCTGTTGCTGTGAAACTGTCAGAGTAAGTCTTTCCCGGCTATTGTTAAAGTGACAGCATGCAAAGGTATCCCATTCCTTGCTGTACGTCTTCAAAGACAGCTGTGAAAGCCATGGCAGTCACACAAACTCCCAAGTGGCTGGAGAAAGGGAATACTGCATCCATTTTTTTTTAAAAAAAGGGTAAAAAGACACTGGGAATTAGTGACCAATCAGCCTCCCCTCAAGGACCCATTAAGATCCTGGAGCAGATTCTTCCAAAAGATATATTGAAACCTATGGAGAACAGGAGGGTGATGAGAGAAAGCCAATATGGCTTCACCAAGGGGAAATTGTGCCTGACTAGCCTAACAGCCTTCAACAATGGAGAGACTCCATCAGCAGATAAAAGCAAATGCTATCATCTACCTGAAGCTCAGAAAGGCCTCTGACATCGATCCCTACAATATTTTTGCTGCTCAAATAGACAGGTATGGATTTGATGAAATATTAGATGTGTAAGGAGCTAGTCTGGTGGCTGCATCCAAAGAGTTACACTTAATGGCTCAATGTTTAAATGGAAGCCAGAAATGACTAGTGAATCTCAAGGGCCCATGCTAGAACCAGAATGCTTTAGTATCTCCACCAGTGACACACACATTGGGACTGAGTGTAACTTCAGCAAGTCTGAGCATGATACCAAGTTCAGTAGCACAGCTGATAAGCCTGAAGAAAGGCACGCCAATAAAGGGACTTTGGCAGGCCTCAAAAGAGAGTTAATGAGACCCTCATGAAGCTCAACAGGGCCAAATGCAAGGCCCTCCAGCTGTGCCAGGGTAATCACCAGTATTGATACAGACTGGGGAACAAATGGATTGACAGCAGCCCTGTGGAGAGGGACTTAGGGATAGTAGTAGATGAAAACCTAGGTATGAGACAGTAGGGAGTGCTTGCAGACCTGAAAGCCAGTCTTATCCTGGGCTGCACAAAAGGAAAACATAGTAGGGCATAAGACCCCCATCTAAAGTACCTCGTCCAGCCTCGTGGTCCCTGCTACAAGAAAGACACAGACCTGTTGGCAAATGTCACCTGTTACAGCGGGTCCAGAGGGGGCCACAAAAATTATCAGAGGGTTGAAACTCTTCTCCTACCAAGAAAGGCTGAGGAAGTTGAAGTTGTTCAGCCTGGAGAAGAGAAGGCCCCAAGGAGCAATATAGCAACCTTCGTGTGCCTAATGTGGGCTTCTAAGGAAGATGGTGAGAGACATTTTACCAGGGCCTGTATTGATAGAACAAGGAGCAACAGCTTTAAACTGAAGGGCATAGATTTAGATTGGACATAAGAAAGACTTTTTGTACAATGAGGGTGGTGAGGCACTGGCACTGGCTGCCCAGAGAAGCTGTGGCTGCCCCATCCCTGACAGTGTTCAAGGCCAGGTTGGATGGGGCTCTGAGGAACCTGGTCTAGTGGAAGGAGTCCCTGCCTGTGGCAAGGAGAGCTGGAACTGTTTAAGGCCCCTTCCAATCCAAACTGTTCTAGGATTCTACAATTACAGAACTGTAATAACATATCATTTAAATTCAACTGGTAAGGAAAATATTTACTAGTGTCAAGCTTCTAGACAGTAAGCACCTCTTACACGTCACAGTACAAATCTCACAGCACAGTAATAACCTATCATGTCATTACAACCAGAATCTCTCATTTGATGACCTTAGACTAAATAGACTTTGCACCACATATATGTTCTAATCTAAAGTAAAATCCTTTTTATTTCAGCTAAGCCTTTAACTGAGGTTAGGTGTCGTGCTCTAGCTTTGACTGCAAGCTTATTTACTTCAGCAGCGAAAGGAAGAGTTCTTTCATACTAATGGTATTGCTGTGCTCTGCAAATGGAACTAACAAGTGACAAGTGATGCATAAAAAGAAAGGCTAAAGTTAGACACATTCGTAATACTTCGGTTATATCTGACTACAGTGAGAAGAGTTTTAGGAGAGGCATGCAGCATAAACCAGCTTCATGCCTTTCCCCCTTTTCTTCTCCACAATATACTTCCGTGCCTGCAGTGTCCTGATTCTACTTCTCATTTTAGAGTAGATTCACTTTAATGAGTGGAAAATAAATTAAGAAGTGTGGCTGCTCTTATACTGTGCTGTTCTAATGAAATTAGAATGAAGAATTAGAATTTCATTAGAATCTAATGAAATGCATGAAGAAATAAACTGAAAAAAGTAGGGAAATAAGTATCATCTTTCAGTCACAGTGACCATAACTATACAAGTAATAAATATAAATTGCCAAAGGAAAATGCATCCATGTACTTTCAGGAAGCTGGCTAAGGAGTCTATGTATATAGATAGGCTTTCTCCCTCACTAGACTCTGATTTACATAATCACCATTTTTATATATTATGTAGTTTATTTATACTTAATGCATATCTGCAGATGGGGCCTATAAACAACAGATTTTGGACTTCTTTAATATCTAGATATGTAGAAATCTGAGTGACAAGGGTTACCAAATATCCCAATCCAGGCAACAAGAGAAATGGTTAAAACCACCAATATCAACAGGTAGAATAGTGTTTAAATCATTGTGCATTTACCACTTGCTATGTCACCTAGTACCTGTGTCACTCCCATAGCCACGAGAATACAATGCTAACCTGTGCCACTTTTTCATTACATTCGGCCATAAAAAGCAGCAGAGCCAGATGTCAGAGGACCAGGGAGACGTGTAGTGACACAACAAAGTATATGCACATCCCATCAACTTTTAGGCCCTAAATTGCATTATCCTACTCTGATTAGACTGCTAATAAATGAAACTAACTTCCCAATGTTGAGTCTGGCTTTGTCCAGTTGAGAAGGAGAAGCAATAGAGAGGCTTTGGTGCGACTCTAGCATCCAGCCAAGGCCAACACACCAGACAAGCCAATTCAGAAACTAAGTTAGTTTCAGTGCATGTGAGATGCTTTTTTGCCTTTTCCTACTAGTGTAGTTACAAAGGGATTACACATCCTATTGGGAATTAAGGCTAATCAGCATCTGTCAGAAGTCAGTTGTTACATCAGCTGCACCTAAATAAAGCTACAAGATGACAGTAAATTCCATTTGGGATAACATGTATTTGGATACAATTTGCAACACATACTTTTTTTGATATAAAAGTCAGTTTAAAATGCAAGCTTATCCAGATATTCCTAGCAGAATCTTTGCATTTCCTCACTTTTATTTATCTGCTGCTTTTACAATAATCTCACATGGAAGGAAAAAGTAGAGTGTAGGCAAAATTAGAATCGTATTAATTATCATTTGAAGACAGAACTACTATTACAGGCTTTGAACCAATTCAAATATTCTCACTAACCAAGGCATCAACTTAATACTGCCAGTGTAAGATTTGAGTTAATTACTTGGGTTTGAAAAGCGTTGATTTTCTTCCAAGAGCTGCATCTATTACTGAAGCTCTCCTAGGTAAGAGCCATCAATTTCCATACTCTTGCTCCGAGTTTGGCCATGGTGGTTCAGGATAGAAAAAAACATTACTGCAGATATTCAGAGTTCTAAACTCAAACTCATCTTGCTAAAATGGAGTATTCATATGACACTGACAGAAAGAAATGCTGTCCTATTTAACAACCAGTAGACTCCAAGTATATAATTTACATCATCCCATTATCTTCTCTGTACAAATTAATCCAGGCAACACAATCCCACAATTACTCCGTGGATAGTGAGGCTGAACTTTCACAGCTTCAATTTATTTATGGTATTAAAAGTGTAAATAGTTCATTTCATTCAGGCTCTTGTGCTCATATATGGCTATAATTGTGACAGTCTTTAAAACCAGCTCACTACTACATTTTTTCAAAACAAGAAAGCAACAACTGTGAAGAAAACACCACTGGAGTCACAGGAATACTAATTTAGATCATTTGCAAGTCTGAAATAACAGCAGGAGATGAAAATACTATGGTATATGTGTGAACAGGTCTCAGAGGAAAACACTTGAGAGCACTATTAGGCACATTTGTACTGCTGTGCCCACTGTTTGCTACAGTGACTGCACATCCTCAGACACTGGAACATAACAAACCCTACTTTCTAGTTTATGCTGCAGCTCAGGGAATGATAGATACTTCACCAAGCAGAATTGATGGTGCATGTGGCTGTGCAGATGTCTTGGGTTAAAGCATATAGCTGGGTGTCACACAAGAGACTAGCATGCTGAAAGTCAAAAACATGCTAAAACTCCATCTTCAACTTATGATTTGTACCTTGACATTTGGCAATTTTAATTAAAAATTAGCTCTTGGAGCTAAATATTACAATAACATCTCTATTCGTTCTTCAAATAATAAAAAAATATATTACTAGTTGGTAAAACTACTCTGTTATTTTGCTATCTCTCTTCATGCCACCTCAGTCCTATTAGAAGAAATTTCTCCTCTCAAAAATTTTAGCACTCATGTGTCTCAACTATGTGCTTCATAAAATAAACAAAAATAAAATATTTATTATCCAGATAAGATTGCTGAAAACTGTGCTTACCATTCAAAATGTTTGTGGAACGCTATACTTGGAAGAGAAGCTGATGAAGCTGAGAAGATGACACCTCAGAAAGGCATTTCTGTTTATATATGAGTTTCCACCTGTGTGTACTTACTTTAATTAGTTCCCCATAATTTGTATTAATATACGAAATACAGCAGCTGTAGCTCTCAAGATGCAATTATAATTAAACTACATCACATGCATATTGTAAAAGCTGCCATACTGTGGTTAGTAAAAATTTATTACACAAATTAGTTTTGTAAGAGATTACCTACATCGATCAAAACTGCAAAAGTCTTCAAAATAGATCACATAGCCAGCAATGCAGAATTCATCATAAGAAAGAAAAAAAAAAAAAAAAAAAAAGATAACAGAGAAGAGATAACACAGAACAGAGATAAGTTACAGGAATACAAAGAGCTAAATTGTTTTAACACACAGGACCTTACTTTTGCTTCTGTACAAAGAATGTCTTCATTTGAAGAAGGGAAAACCACATTTCCCCAAACCTCTGATCTGGACAGAAAGGGTTCTGGTACCTCTTCCAAAATACGTTTGTATGCACTTGGCTATTTTGCCCAATACATTCTTAATTCTTCCAATTCTTCACTCTAGAGGTGGAAAATCATACTTGCCTCCATGGAGGCTATTTAATAATCACTAGAAGACTTTCTTGGTTTTAGTATTTAACAAGTGTCATATATTTGCTAAAAGATTCTCTGTAATGGCAAAGTTCCTAAATAATGATATTTACATTTCAAGAGCTAAATGAATAATGTTACTACTCTCAGAGCTAATCTGTTACGCTGTCTGTAAGCTCACAAAGATAGGATTTGGTTCATTCACAATTAAAGCATAATTTTCTATGACTAGAAATAGAGCAAGGATTTTGAGTTTTTTTTGTTTGTGTTTGTTTCTAGATACCCCTTTTCCCCCCTGTTAATTAGTAGTCCAAATGAAGCTAATTAATCTTCTGCCTCAAACAGGGCTTGGTTGTTTATCTTGAGACAAAGGTTTACTGGTCTAGCTTTGGTGGTCCCAAATGAAAACTTAACTGGTGTATATATTCGATCCCTACATGAAAGATAGTAATTCTTGCTATATTCATGAGAATTTACTTCATATTCACAGGAATCTACATTAAGAAAATAAAATTATTTTGATTTTACAAACTATCCCCACGTTTTGTTTTCTTTATATACTCAAAACTAGACAGAAATCAACTCAAAACCCACTTTTTTAATTTTTCATGATGGGTTTTCACAAACTCTGTAGCATAAAATCGAAGAAAAATGATGCTGCTATGTACGTTTCAGGATGTTTAATTCTATTGTGTATTGATAAAAGCATTTGGATTTTCTTTTTATTTAGTACCTGTGCAGTTTTACCCGTAACTCCTCAGCTCCACTACCTTCGGACTTTATGAATTATATTTAAGCCAGTAAATTCGACACAAAAGGCTTTGCAAGCTCTTTGAAACAAGATGCTTTTCTGCTCATTCAATG
This sequence comes from Psilopsiagon aymara, assembly GCA_024733675.1. NCBI lineage: Eukaryota > Metazoa > Chordata > Aves > Psittaciformes > Psittacidae > Psilopsiagon > Psilopsiagon aymara. Next base: position 8,376 of record JANRGW010025379.1, read on the forward strand.
TCTCTCCTGCCTTCATACAACTTGCTTTCCCTAACCCCTCTTTAGGCAATAATACCTAGTTGTCATCATTGTGGAACTTAATCTGACACCTCAAGAACCAAGAGCATGCAATTATGGCTTCAGCTTAAAGTTTTATATTGGTTAGTTGAAAAGAGACAAGAGGGAAGGGCACTGCACTCCTGAAAATCATAGCTGGATTTTCCCAGAGCATCACAGCAATTACTGACTGAGGCATGGATATGGATGAGCCAATGTCCTAGGAGAAACTACTTACAGCACATCAGGAGTATAAAATGGATAAAAAGTAATCATACCATATCAGCTAAACAATATCCTCCCTCAGGCTAGAAGTACAAGATAAGATGAGTCTTTTGTTACTCATAAAAGTTACTGAAAACCAAAATATTTCCCTAGTAAATGCATTTAGGGAACAAAATCAAAATCTGTACTGCAACACATCTAAATTTCTTTTTCTGGTTTGGAGATTTTATCATGTTCACAAAGATACTGAGCAATTCTAAACAGAAATTTAGATCTCTCATTTCCATTCTGATAGATATGTGAACTCTCAAATGTCTATGATGGAGGACAAAGGGTGAGCAGATCCACATCAACTGGATGTATTTCTGGTCTTAAATTACCAATTTTAAAACAACATAGCTATTGCAGAGATTATTATGCACTCTGTGCAACTGGCTGCAGAGGAGTCATTGTGTGGCTAAATCTGATTGACTTAGTAGGAATCAGTTATCCCAAAAAAGAGATGAAATATCAACTGACCATGAAACTTAACAGCCAGGTGCCCTACAAATCCAGCTCCCTCAGCTACAACATTCTAGGGACTAGGTAAAATCCTGCTGCGGGGGCTACACCTATGATCTACAAACCTACTCAATGCATTCTGGGGATGGGACAATATGGTTGAGAAATACAATTGCTTTAGGTGACAGCTCATAGTAGCAATAACGTGAAGATTCAGGAAAGGCCATCTTAACTGAACTATTTTTACCCACAGGATTTGGTTCTGTTGCACCTTCTGATGGCAAGACATTTTCTATTATTCAAACTCTTGGTATTTGCCTTCAAGATAACCTATATAATAATAACTGCATAAACTGAAGATTAATAACATAGTCATATATGAACAACTACAGCAAGCAGGGATGTCAAGCCAAATGCTGTTTCCACTGTCAACAAATTAAGAATGTATACATGCATCTCCCCTGTGCATCAGAAGTTCAGGCATCAGGTTCAAATAAACATGAAGCCACACTAGAAACCACTAAAGCACCACCCCAAAATACTGAGTTATATTTACACTCACTAATCTCACTAAATGACAATTAGAAACTTAGATAATGCCCTTTCAGTGCAAAAGGAGCTCAATAATTTGGATTTCCTTAGAACTCAGATTACATATACAAACCCCTGTCTAATAGTCCATATAGAACAGGAAAATAAAGTGGGTCAACCTATGAATGGAGAATGTGCCTATCCAGAAAGGCTGTTCTGGTGGTAGGAGGATTGCTTGGGTTTTTACCCATGCCCACACGTTGTTTATTTACAGACTGTAAGAGCCTATATCCATAATGCCAGATAGCCACAGAGTATCTGCACATTGTCAAAGCATTCTACAGGAGATTAACGATGGAATATATTACCAGAATCATTAAGAGTGGAAACCTCCTATTGCATCAAATACAGTAAGGGTCCCCTTCTCTACAGCTGTAGAACAGAGCACACAGTGTGTCACAGCGCCGTGGCCTACGGCACTTACCTCACTCCACCAGTCTTGCAGAATATACTAATCTAGTGGGATTCACCCCAGTCCTAAGTTAAAATGCAGCTGGAAAGACCATTAACAGCATTATTAGAATATTCACTACAATATGAAAGTTTTCTAAAGTTTGTGAGACTGTAGTCATACTGGCATTTGTTTAGCAGAGAACAAATGTACCATCTATTGTACAACACCAAGAATTTATGTATAAGATTAAAAAGGTAATTTTCCACCTGCTTTTACCTTGCAGATACTTGCATATAAAATTTACATGGATGACAAAGAAATATGGATGATAAAGAAATCAGGTTTCTCAAGTATCAGTTTGCTTATTTACAAAGACTGGAGACTCAAGTTATGGCAAATGATCACCTTGGAGTTAATGTTCCTCCACAATTGTTTATGTTCTATAATTCAGTATTAATTACTACCAGGAAGTGTTTTGTTTGAACATTATGGAGGCATATGGGATTTTAGAAGTAATTCAGTTTTTAAACAAACTTAGAGACCTCACTGGCTCTAGGGTATCAAAATGCAATCTGGTGTGTTTCCAACAAAGTCAAAAGTCAAATATTTTATTGAAATAGCCCTCAGGGTCTTTGATTTAGTCTTCAGGGCTAGACATTGTCTCTTCAGCAACCACAAGCTGTGACAACATGAATTCACTGTAAATACAGCGTACTGATTTTAACTCAGAGACAGTTAATTAGGTCTTTCGCATTAATAAATAAATAAATACTGGGGATTTGTGTATTTTAGAATACTTAGCATCACAGCAGAGACTATGCTAAATCCCCACCTCTTATGCTATGGCTATATAGTATGTGGGCACATTCATATCCACAGCTTTTCAGCCCAATATTGAATACTAATCTTCAGCTGCCTGGTAGATGTACAATATGCTCTTGCTTGTGACTCACCCTCAAGGTCTGTTGCCCTGTCCAGTTTTAATGAGCATGATCAAACATCTTTTGTTTCTCTGCCTCTTCCAGCTGAAAGTCAAAGGCTCCTTATACTCTTGATTATGCTGTTTTATACTTTATTCTGGGCCTTTGATTGACATTTGTGCCCACCCACTTCCCTACTGTTGTCTGAGAAGCAACCTCCGTAAGTAAGTGTAAACATTTGGTCATCTTGCTTTTTCTTTCCTGTGCTGTTTTTCTCCCATTCCCTCCTCCTTAGACAGCTAGGGATGTGTCACAACACATAGTGGATATATGTAACATTCTGTTTAGGTGGACATGTTATTCCCTTTAAATACATCTAAACACAATAATAAAAAGCACAGGTCTGATGCATCTGTTCCACAGTCCACAGTCCACCTATGCAGATAAATAACTGAGTTCCCACATAGTTTTAAAAGAAATACTGCATAGATACCTACTGGAATATCTTGGGAGGTTGGAAATTCTGTATCAGTTGCTGTTTTGGAGGCAAGTGAGTGCATTTGAAATAAGGAATGTATGTGCCTGGTTGTCACACCCCAGTATTTTAATACATTAGCCAATTTCTACTCCTTCTTCTCCACTAAAGTAGAAAACATAATTTTTAAAATAATTTTATGAAATACATTAAAATTGCAAAGCTAAGTCCTAGCATGCCAAATTCATATGAATTGCCTTGAAAATTATGTAGTCCTGTGATGTGCAAGATAAGTCTGAGGAAAACATAGAATTTGTCTTCATTTGAAGTTGATAATGCATAACAGAAATAATATCTTGTGGGAAATCAGTTGAGGAAGAAATACATGCTCACCTAAGTAGTGTTTTGAATTCTTTCTCCAGATGTGTGTTTTGAGATGCAAGGTTAATTAGAACTGTATGAAAAACATGTAGTGGGACATCATGAAACCAGTTAGTATTTCTGTAATGTATTATGAAGCAGAAAATGTTAAAAATGGGTGAAGTGCTGCAGAGTGCAGAATACTTTCAGTGGTAGATGTCTTAATGTGGCCCCTATTTGGTCAGAACAGCGGGTAAGACAGAAATAAAACATTATAGGTCAGTGTTCTGCTTCAGGAGGCCTTCACAACAGTTTTCAGTAACACTAATTATGAGCATGCTGGTCTAATCTGTGACCTAACATGTCCTTTGTTCATATAATTTGTCCGTTTGGTTCCTTCCTGCCTGTGGTGCAAGACTATTTTAAGAATCCACTAAATTAAATGCACTGTTTCATCAAAACCAATGTATATGAGAAGTAATAGTGATCAAAAAAAATAACTATCTTTGTTTTTTAAACGGTTACAGACATTTTTATGTAACTAAGACTGGAAAGATTTGAAACATAGCAAAGAGCAGAAACACAAGTAGTTTTCTAAGAGTAGATATAGCAGCTTCTAAGTAGATACTTGCAATTTCAGTTAAAATTATGGTAACATTTGAGAAGTAAACTAACAACAAAACTGAGATATTACATAGAGATTGATTAGAAACTTGGATATGCAAAAGACACTACATTTTTAGGAACATTATGTAATATGCATTTAGCCAACATTCACAATTTTTCCTTTTAAATGGTCTTAATTAACCAGGTCTTTAAATATGTTGCTGCACTCCACTACACCTTCATTAGCACTTCAGCAAGAAAACACAAAGGTCTCAAACTTATATAAAAGGTTAAACCTTCTAGTAACTTTGGTATGATATTCATACATTGGCAAAACCAGTGTGGATGCCCACATTCATCTTAAATGACCTCCTGCATGACTGCTTGACAGTGGTTGTCAGTGAAGCCTCCCCTCTGTGGCTCCACTCCGTGCTAGGTGGGCGAGAATGGGAAAGGTGCTTCTTCATGGCAACAGCAGCCTCCTGGCAATTCACAAAATTTAGCTAAAGTCTGCATTAACAGGAAAGGGATTACTTGCACTAACCTATTAGCGATTATTTTAACTTTGGAATTGCTTGGAGAGTGAGCAATTCAAGTGGCAGAAGAGTTAAATCTCTATTTCTTGCAGCAGAATGTTGTATGACTCACCAATTTCTGCTAATTATTGCTCCTAAAATCAGATACTACTCCTGCCTTTAAGAAGAGGAAGCAACAAGAACATCAGCCAATCAGTGACATTTAAACAGTAGGTTAAATATCTACATCAGTGCCTAAGGGAACACTTTCTAATGTATTTCCTACACTAGACATGACAAGTTCACATAAGTGATCTTCCAGTCTTCATCTTATGATTAGTTCTCATATTAGTTATCAAAAAGCTCATGACTTACTGAACACTCTCAATTGCAGAATATGCGTATCACGTGAATGTGTTTATTAAAGCTGTCACTGATTTTACTACAGGTGTTGATAAGCAGTACAAAAGCTTAACACATTTTTTGACTGCAATTTGTCTGTTCATACTTGAGGGGTAAAAGATCAAAACCAAACCTGCTATTTTAGCCCTACTCAGGAAGCTACTTGTTCTACCTGAACTACCAAACAACATTCAGTCGCATTCTAGTAATTAGATGGCCCATTCTCAACTGTATCATATTTGTTCAAAACATCACTGAAAATCAGTGCTTTCCTTTCACTGGCTTAATCGTTAACACACAAATGTCTGTATTAAAATTCTCTTTTTTTTTTTTTTTCTCTATGCATCTGCTTTATTCCCTTGCATTTGTTCTATTGAGGATTTGTTTCTTTTTTCTTATTACTATTACAGATATTGGGGGCTATTGAAGCATAAATGACTAAAAGCTAATAAAAGAGAGACAGGAAGTCCTCTTTTGGCTACTTTCTTTGAGATATGGTGATCTGTGTTAAACAGGAATGAAAAGTACTGTCAATTTTCAAGGTATTTAATAGATATTTTTGATCCCACAGTTTTATAGTTGTGAATATTGCTGTGTCAATATTCCAAATTGAAATGACATATCCTACAAAAACGAAGATTTATTATGGAATTCAGACACTGCTTCTGCAAAAGAAATTAATAGAAAAAGGATCATTTGAAATTTTAAATAATATTGTGTTATCTTTAAGAAGTAATTAATTTTAAAATACTCAAGAAATTTAATTTAAAAATAAATTAACTTGTTTTCTGAGTTTGGCCCATTATCTGCAGGAGTTGACTGCTTTACGACCTAGGCCAAGCCAAGCCAACATCTGCATTGTCACTTGGTCTTGAACCTTGCTGACCATATCTCAATGCGCTGATTAGATACAATAACACGAGCTGCAGCCTCTGAAAAAGCAGGGATTTCCCCTCCTACAAAAAAAGTTCTTCATTTCTTTAAGTATTCCAAAGATGCTGGAAATCAATTAAGGAGGCCATCCTCATCACTGTCTACTTTTCTCAGACATAAATACCTTCCCCGAAGTAGGAATTAATCTAGAAATAGACGATGTGCCTGCCCCAACCCTGACAGTGTTCAAGGTCAGGCTGGACAGGGCTTTGAGCAACCTGATCTAGTGGAAGGTGTCCCTACCCATGGAAGTGCTGGGGGGTTAGAACCAGGTGATCTTTAAGGTCCCTTTCAACCCAAACCATTCTATGAGTCTATGAAAATAGTCTACATACAGCGTAGTAGATTAAAACATCTACTCCTACATGCCCAAAAAATTTTGAAAGTGAAATCAGGAAAGCAAAACACAGAATTAATCCATATCAGCTTTTTGATTCAACAGCTATCTCTTGTTAGAGAGATGTAATAACTCTATGGATTTCTCTCATAATCTTAATGGATGTAATCAAGATTTTCAGCCAGAACTATATGATGAGAAACTCTCTTGGTCTGTAAAAGTATGATTTTAAATACACAACCTGTATATTGTAACATTTATTTGAGAGCAGCATTGCTAACTTAGTGATTTTCAGTATTATATCCTGACTGTATTACTTCCATTTTTAAGTTACTCCTGTCCCCCATTTTCAGTACAAAATACAAAATGGATTTAATTAAACTGCAGGTACTTGGTGCCAGATTTCTCTTTTATGCGTGGGCACTGCCAAGCACATATTTATTTTTAAAAACCCAGAATACCAAATATTGTATAAATACTGGAGGGCTAATTTGTCCTTTCCCACAGAACATATGTTCAGAAAAAAAATCCATGAAATGGCAGAATAAAAAAGCCACATTAATTAAATAAATAAAATTAGGCATTGATCTGGCTATGTATTTATAAAGATCCAGATGGAGACTACAGTTAAATCTGAAAGCTTAAAGATTATCTTGCTAAACTAACTTAACAAGAACATTTAACATATTGAGTGCATAGACAGAAGCAGAGGGGGAACATAAACAAATCCTCATCAATGATGTAAATAGGCCTGAGCAAGAATGATAAAATGTAAGCAAGTGAGAAAGGAAATTAGACAAAATCGTCCATGATTAAGGCACTTAATTTAGTTAAAAAGGAATAGTGACAAATATTGTCAAAACTAAGCAGTTAAGCTACATTTGAACAGAAAATCAGGAATTATGAGCAATCTGACTGAGTCATAAGGTGTGAGGATAAGGTAAGACAGAAGAAGATGGAACTGCTGAAAGCAACAGAGAGGCAAAAATTTTGGCAGTATTTCTGACAAAAAGGTCAGGATTAGCATGTGCAATAAGAAAAATTTCCCATGCTACAGACCTGAGAAACAAACTAATTACATCATGCAAAGCCTCCCTCCGTACACTGTCAAACTGTCACAATAAAGAATTAACCTGTTATTTTAAGCCAGAGCAGACTGCTCTGAGGCAAATAAATAGAACTAACAGTTTTCACTGATAAGCAGCAGGAACAATTCCCAGTTATAAGTAGTATTAAACATCAAATGCTGCTGACTGAATTTATAATTAAATAGAATACATGTTTTCTGAATAATTTCACATTTTTCTCTGAATATGCAAATAAAAAAAAAGAAAACTAGCTTAAGCAATTTAAATATGTAGGAACATGAGTGCTTTTAAGAAATATATAATGTGTAAATGTATATTTTTATATAATTGCACTGTACTACAACTGTATTATTTACCAGGAAAATACTTAAGATATTCTGACTACACAACTAATGATGTTTTTTAATGGACAATATTCAGAGAGCAGTGAGAACAATTTCCTGATGTGGCTGCACAGAGGAGACACTCCTCCATGCATATATACTTCCTACAGACAATGAAGCAACTTGACTTGTCAACTGTGAAAGTACCTTGCATGCAGAGCATGAGCAGCAGCAGGCAAAGCAAGTATTAAGCAAATTCTTCATATTTTCCCCATCACTGCTGAGCTTTCAGCAGCTTTCAATTATAATATAGTTATTCAATCATATATGATTATATCTGTGATTATACCATAATCTCACACAAATGAATTTACATACATTTGCATTACCTGAGCACACATCAACATTTCAGTGTAGGAACACTTTGATTCCCATGCCTCTCACAGGAAATAAAAGAAAGAAGCTGTCTTTTACCTTCCCTTCAAATTTGCAAAAGGATATGCTGTTTCCAACCATCTCAATATTCACCTGTAGCATTTTACATAACAATGCAATCCAGTTTTACAAAATCTACCCACTGGAGGCTGAACATGCTCAGCACTTCTCAGGAGTGTATTCCTTCCACATTCTTCAGCCTGTGTGTGCTTAGCGTCTCTTATAAATGGCTTTCCATATGGGCTTCACATGCAAAAATAATAGGTATGTGTATACATACACATATATGCAACATCACCTCATACTGAAGCTAATTGGCAGATATTCAGCACTATACAAGACTGAGTCATTTTTCTGCCCTAATGATACCTTTCTTCCACAAACTGAAGGAACTTATATTTTGAAAGTGACCTCAACCATCCTGGTGTTCTCTTGAGAATATTAAATTATGACTGTGGGTTGGTGGGGGAGTTTTTAATTACTAGTTTCACTGAATCTTGTTCAACCATAAATGACATCTGAATTTTTCTCCTCTCTATTCAACATACCAGTAGTAAGTTCTATTTTCTACTTCTCCATGTTTTGAATCAGAAGAGCAATACTTTTTCCCTAAAAAACTGGGTTTATCCAATGCCTTACTAATTTCTGCACCACTGCATAATACAACTTTCCAAGAATAAGTGATACCTGAATAAAAAAAATACCTTCTGAGAAAGTGACAAATAAGTAAAAACTTGCTTTTATATTAAAATTAGGTGCATTTAACTTTCATTTGGTAACTTACAGCTGAGTCAGGCTACATTACAGGAGATACAGTGTCACCAAGCTATGCACAGTTGAGCTGTGTTACTGGGATTTTTATGCTTCTATTAACAATAAACACTGGAGCTTTGATCCATATTGCTCTATGCAACCATTAACATATGCAGAGAAGAACAGATTAAGGGCAGGGTACCCACAGAGTATTCTAGGGGTGGGAAAATTTAGGCTACCATGCTCATAAAGGCAATTAGCAACAACTATCTTCACATTACCAGCTGGATACTGCTATAATATGAAAAAAAAGGAGTAAGTGTGGGTTCTGTACTGCAACTTGCATAAGATACTCTGGCCTGTATTTAAATAGCTTTATAGTGACCAACATGGCACAGCAGTATCCCATCACAGCAATACTGAAGGGGAAAACAGCAAGCAATTGATTTTCTCTGCTATATATTAATTGGAAATAGAACAACAAGAAAAACCTATGCAAGCATTGAGGAAGCTATGATCTCCAAGAAAAAAGAAATCCATCTATTGTTTTACTTCAGTATTAACTATTAGGTGCATTTTTGTGCAGCTCTTACACATATGTGCCTTCCCCATCAAGTCCCTAAGGTGTGTTTCTCAAAATCACTTGAAAAGCGAAGATAGAATCATTAAATTCTAAGAAAACAGGAACTTTTAAAAAAAAGGAGGCCTAATTCAGTGAAGCTTGAAATACAACTAAAAAATTTCTAGTGTTCCATTCCAATTGTAAAAAACACACGACTCAGATCCGCATCCTCTGCTGTTATGTAATGTTTGGTGTTTTGTTTCGTTTTCTAAGCTCTTTTATGCAAGTAGCAGACCTGAATTGCAAAAGTTACACAACACTGTTAGAAAAAGCTTTCAGCTGTATAGTGAAGACAATCTCCCTCCCAGAAGTCAAAAGAAATGAAGGAACGGAAGAATGAGGAATAAATTGCAGCATTTAAACATGGATCAGGAAATGTTTGGGGTTTTAAAGATAATGTAGCATCTTTTCATTTGAACAATCAACCAAAGAAACATTTAAACAAATACGCAGCTGCCCAATAGCAGTGAAAAACAGAACCTGCAAGGAACAACAAAATCTGCCAGTGATCTTGCAGAGCAGACAGGATCCTGGTCCCACACATCTTTCCACACACCCATTTCCACACTCCAACAGCTCTATGGAGAGGCTGCTCCTGGAAAACCAGCACTGACACACCCCCAAAGAAAAAAATAACAACACAGGGAATTTAATGTAAAATGTTACATAACTAACACAAGATCATTTTCTGTCAAAAAGAGATGAATGCTTTTAGTTATCTTGAGTCAGGGCTGCCAAGAATTGAAAAGCAGCACTGGAAAACCACTCTAAATGTCTTGGACAAAGCAAGTGCTACTAATCTGCACAATGTCTTCTCTCAACGCTTGGCATTAGCTTTGTAGCTAATACATTTTCTTGTTTGTTTGTTTGTAATGTCCTGAACTGCATTTCAAACCTCTACGTTTTTCAGTCTAGAATCCTAGGTGCTCTGAATCACCACTGCCACCTCCAGAAGATGGCACCAGCCACCTTTGTTATATTACAGAAGACTGCATTTGCCACTTTATACTTTCTCTGCTTCATTAATGCACACAAAACCTGCCCATCATCTTCACTGACCCATTTGCTTAATTTTGAGAGAAAATTAAGCAAATGGTTCTAGCAATTTACATCTACTCTGCAATGATTTATGTGTTCTGCAGCATGAGGCTTATATCATTAAAATGTGTAACATTTTCATTAACACTGTAATTTCGTCTTACAATAATGTCTTTATAAAAGCAGAATAAAACAGGTTTTAGGTAAGTGTATTTACTTTAGAGAACATGAAACAAATATATTAAATAACATAATACACTGCAACAGTACTGGAAAAATATTTGCTTTCACTTTTCATGAAAAATATACTGCATAAACCAGCCACAGATTTGAAAACTATTCCTCTTTTCCCCACAGATTTGAGGGAATTGCTTGTAATTCTGAGTACTGCTTCCAAAGCCAGAGATGCAATTTCATGACTAACTTCATAACAATAATGTTACTTTGGGGGATTATAATACAAATATCTTGACCCGTTTGCTAGATAAAAAGGGCACTGCAATGACTACTTGGAATTGCATTTGCAATTCTAACTAAAGACATCTTAAGTCAGGATCATACATGACCATGGAGTCATGCATAACTCAGTTCTTCCCACTAAAAAAAAAAAAAAAATAACCTTTGGAACAATAACTACATCTGTCTACTGCCAGGAAAAAAAAAAAAAAAATTAAAAAAATCCCAAAAAAATCTGTAACTGTAATTTTCAGACTTTCCTTCACTCCACTCACTAGTTGTTAAGTGCAACTCCATAGAGCCACTATTTTATTTTCCCCAGTTCTTCCTCTCTTCCTTATAGCAAGGGATACAGCTTGGCTATAAATCCTTGACTCTTACAGCAGCTAAGCTTCACCCTGCTTGTACTGCTGTATTCCTCATTACTTTATTTCAATACTCACACTTGGAAGCTTTTTCCATTTTTATCCTGCTTATAGAAGAGCTGTCAACAAAGTCAAACAATGACACTTAAATATGTCCTAAATAATACAGGGCTAAATATTTGAAGTCACAAGTTGCCAATACCTGCTGGTACACAGGAAGTGTCAAGAAATGCAGTGACAGCCACAGACCAGACTGGCCTGCTTTGCCGGAAAGCTAACATCAGTTCTGCAAAACTGGTCATACATAAAATTCTACTTTATATTATTGAATTTGCAGTGTGTCCGTAACCAAAATGCCATGACTGCATGCAGGCAAGCTCTGATTATAAAAATAGCTGGAGGTTTTCAGGCATTTTTGCTGAGCTTTGACAGAATCCTAAAAATGATCAACACAACAAAAAGGTAATTTAAACACCAGGATTTACTTAAAAAATGCCTAAACTAATTTCACATACACTTGTGTAAATTATTGCTATCTAATCCAGTAAATTATTTCCTCTTCCTCTTCAGGAATTAGAATCACTGTCAGAATCTCACTTTGATTTTCAAAGAACGAAAACTTACAACAAAATAGCTCTCATTTTGAAAAGAAAGGAAGTACCCCAAAGACTTCCCTGAAGTACATCCCAAGCATCCACAACAAGCATTTCACTAGTTTAGTTGAATCAGTTTAAAATTGCCTATTTAAAATGAAGAAGACTTCTTTGACTTCTAAGAAGATATAAAAATACAGGCCACTAAGAAACACTTCAATAAAAACATTTCACACTGAATTACAACATACTCTTCTACTGTGATTTACTACAAGATATGTTTTCTTGGTTTCTGCTTGCATAAGCAATATAAAAAACTGAACAGACTTTGCCCCAAATCAATATTAGAATGTATTTAAAGATACTCCATAAGTACATGTTCTCTCCTTTTTTTTTTTTTTTGTGCATCTTAGAGATGATTAAGGGTCATTCCACTGTTTAACAACCTATTAGAGGTTTTAATTCTATGTAATTATGAAGACCTGTTTCAAGAAAAAAGATAAACAGCCTAGCTATTTCATAAAGCCTGATATAGTTTAACAAGCAATCAAATCCCAGAAATAAGGCAATGCACTGGCATGCTACTGACCACAGAGATCAGACATCCTTCCTATCCTGTACCTTACAGACTCTGAGAGCTCAATTATCAGGCAGATTTGCTAAGACATCTGATCAGTCTCCTGGATCCTCTGAACACTATTAACAATTTCACATGTTAATTGACCGTATATATTTAAAGATATCTGGGATGCCAGTGGAAGGAGGATTTTCCTTCTCAGTATGGAATGTGGTAACATTCAACAGCCAGAGCTGAAGGTATTGACAAAATCAATTCACAGAATCAGATTATCAATGTCATAAAAAGTTTTGAAGCATTCTTGAGAAAGGAAATAAAATTGTCTTTACACAGTGATTTCCAGCAAGACAAACAGGATTTTCTGCACAGACCTATTTGTCATTAGATTTGCAGATAATACAAATATGGGAGGAGTGGTTGACAGACCAAATGGTCCACAAGGACACACTGACAAGCTGGAGAATTGGGTTGACAGGAACATTTAGTTCAACAAAGGGAAATGCTAAGTCCTGTCCCTGGGGAGGAATAACTCCAGGCTCCAGTACAGGATGGGGTCTGACCAACCGGAACATATCCTGCCAGAAAAGGCCTTGCAGGTCCTGCTATATATTAAAGCTGACCAAAAGCCAGCACCATGCTGCTGCAGCAAAGACCAAGGACATCCTGAGGAAGACCACTGTCAGCAAGCTGCTGGAGGTGATCCTTTGCCTCTACACAGCACTGGTGAGGCTACATCTGGAGTCCTGTGTCCAGTTCTGGGCTCCTCACTGCAAGAGTGACAGAACCACGGGAGTTCAGCAAAGGGCTGTGAAGATGGTTGAAGGGCTTGCAGCATCTGTCCCAAGGAGAGGGTGAGAGGCCTCGGACTGGAGGAGGGAAAGGATCTCAGGAGGGTTTATCTATGTATAGAAATACCTGATGGGAAGAGAAAATGAGATGGAGCAAGGCTCTTCTCAGTGGTTTCCAGTGACGGGAGAAGAGGGAATAGGTACACACTGAAACACAGGAAATTCCATTTAAACAGAAGGAAGCATATTTTCAGCCATGATGATTGTATGCACTGGAACTGTGAGAGCACTGTGGTGAGTCCATTCTTGGAGGTATTCAGAATCAAGTGGACATGGTTTTAAGCAACCTGCTGCAGCTGACTGCTCAGAGCTGATGACTGGACTAAGCAATCTCCAGAGCAGCTGCCAGTCCCAACACCACTGCAGCTGTGGGATCTCTCACAAAGACTTTGTTGCCATTTCAGCATTACTTATTGATGAAGAGTAACAAAAATTGTTTCCTTATCTATTTCACTGAAAAAAACTTCCACAAACTAAGTTAGGGCTCTGTTTAGTCAAAAAGTTCTAGAATAAGATGAAACCTTGCCCCAGGGAAATATTGACTTCTTATGAGAGCAAGCTGGCCCCATAGTATTCAACAATAATACTAAAATCTGAGAGCCACAGTAAATTCAAGATGGTACCCAGCATTTCTTGTCTCCAATTTTACACTTTATATCAGGGTACAGATTCCTCATGCACATTGTAAGATAGGATAACCTGGTATAAATTGATACAGTGTTTCCAGACAAATTTTTTGAGGGTCTTTTGCAATCTCTTAATTATGAAGCATATTACAAGAAGTTCAGTATTGTGAAAGATTTGGTCACAGTAACCCACAGTGACTGGTGCCTCAACAGCAGCCTAATTTTTTTCACGGAGTTTATTCAGACACCACAAAATCAAAAATTCTCTCTTCAAAATGATACAATTTCTCACACCAAGTCTAGGAAATGCTTTTGAAATGCAATTCTCATTATACAGACATTACAAAAAATAGTCATTGGTATCTTTTTCAGGCAAGAAAACAGGTCTAGTCTAGTTGTGTTTGCCTAAAACATGCCTGTCTTCCCTACCCTTATTGCAAGTTTTGAGGTTTAAGCCATGACACAGAAGAAAAGACTAGAAGAGAATCTCATTATGCTGTAAGTAGAAAGAGTTAATAAAAAATTCACAAAGGGGCCTGTTATCTCCCTAATACCTTCAGAGATCCCTGAGCCACCAACAGAGAAAGCCCGTGCTCATGCACACATCTCTGCAGCATAGCTCAAAGTAACCCTCCCATAAGTCCTTCAAGGGAGAAACAGCACATCAGTTTATGAAGAGGGGTTTAGCTTTTGGAGTGCCAGCTTGCAAAATGAAGTGCAGAAACTTTTTAAAGGGCCCAATATGTTCATATGCAGTACAAATGACAGACAGGACTGTCTAAACACATCTGTGATTGTGAGCTATAGCAGTAGAAATCATGCCGTCACTTCTCTCTGGTCACATGCTGAGTGGAGGTTTAATAGCCCCAAGGACTCCAGCAGATCTGGTTCCAGCTAAGGAAATCATGAGGAAGAAAGTGACAAAACCCTAAGCCTCCTCCTCCTGGTTTTGATACAGTTAAGTAATACATATCATATATGCAGATGCAAATATACAAATATATTGCTAAAATTTTCTTTTTTGTTTTTCAGAATGAGTGGATATATGTGTGCATTACTGATATTCCTGAACAGATACAAGACGAAGCCCCAGGAAAAAAACAAACCCACAGACTCGTGAGATTTAAACCAAATCACCAATACCATCAAGTGCAGAAGGTTTAAAAACAACATTGAACAATGAAGTCCACAATTTTGTATGAAGAATTAATCAAGGCATCTGCCCCATGTCAAGTTTCTTGTCTTTTCCTGGAAGCGTGCTTGCATTTTACATCCTCTCCTGAGTTTCTGCACACTCTGTTACATAAATAATGAATACTCACACGCTCCAGAAAGCAAAAGTACGTATTTAATAATTAGGGGTGAGACAAGAAAACACCACAAAACCCCACCTCAAGGCCCCATGTCTTCAAAATAGCTGCAATATTACGGCAACATTGCTATAACTATGCACTTCTCTGCTTGGAGAAATTGCCCATGTCTATACTTCTTCCTATCCTTCAGCTGTTGTGTTTTTCCTTATTTTTGTTTTTCTTCTTTTTTCCCCCTGTAAATACACACGTGCAAATAGTTTTCAAAGATTAATTTCAAGGGACTGTGTAGCAGGACAATACTTGAATTGCCTTTGATGTTTTCCAGTGTTGGAACATCAAATATATTTAGTGATATGACTGAAATAATGTTTTCCCAGTCTTTCCTCTTAATTCCCTTTCCAGAGAAATACGTTGTCTTCCTACTATCAGATTCGTTTAAACTTTGCATGTTGGCATCTGAGCTTTCCAAAATCAGCTGTAAAGATAAATACTACTTGTAATGTCAAGGTAATACAGATGGTTAAATTAAACCACATAATGCACTGATGAGCTTTTTCCTTGCGATTAGCTCGCAGCAGGGACCTTCTGCTCTGGAGAACAGTGCTACCATTTTAATGTTTATAAGCCATTTTGCAACACAGCTTATAAACACTGATTCACAAAATACTGACACAGATTTCTTTTCCAGCACAAATGTTAAAGTATGCAACAATACTTAATTATATAGCAATTTTTTATCAACTACATTTTATGATGGTAAGTAGATACAGAATAGAAGCTTAGGAAATATTAGGAGTGCCCTAACCTTTGAAATCTTCAATCCAAATTATAAAATAGCTTGATGTAAGTAACAAACACATTGTACATATGTCCCAATTAAAATAGTAGTATAATTTTTTAAAAGCTCCTCTAAGTAATAAGCCTTCAGTAAGCAAGCCCTTTCTCAGCTCAATTAGACTATACTTTCATGCACTAATTTATTCTGTTTCAGTCCTTTGCCTATCCATAACTAATTTAATAATCGGTTCAATTCTATTTACCATTTTGTTAAAAGTACGACATGACCTTCAGAAGACCAAAGTGTTAACGAAAAGAGGGAGAAATGTTGTAAGACATATAGTATTGACTGGGTATTTTTCTGAGAGAATTCTGCTCACTGATCTTTCAGAAAAGATACAGTGATAACAATCCAGTGAAAAAGACACCCAGGGAAAATAGCCTCTGACAACAGCCAATCTTAAAGACCACCCTGATTCCAACCCCCCTTCCATGGCCAGGGGCACCTTCCATTAGAGCAGGTTGCTCACAGCCCCATCAGCCTGGTCTTGAATAGGAAGGAGAAGCCACAACTTCTCTAGGCAACCTCTTCCAGTGTCTCACAACCTTCACAGTGAAAACTTTTTTCCTAATATTTAATCTAAATCTCCCCTCTTATAGTTTAAAGCCATTCCCCCTTGACCTCTCACCTGTCCCTGATGAAGAGTCCCTCTCTGGCATCCCTGAAGGCCCCCTTCAGATATCGGAAGACTGCTGTAATGTCTCCCAGAGCCTTCTCTTCTCCAGGCTGAACAGTCCCAACTCTCTTAGCCTGTCTTCATAGGAGGGGTGCTCCAGCCCTGACTGTCCTCGCTGCCCTCCTCTGGACTTGTTCCAACAGTTCCATGTCCTTTTTATATTGAGGACATCAGAACTGTATATAATATTCCAAGTGAGGTCTCACAAGAGCAGAATAAAGCGACAGGCTCACCTCCTTCAACCGGTCACGCTCCTTTTGATGTAGCCCAGGACATAGTTGGCTTCCCAGGCTGCAAGCGCACACTGCTGGCTCATACTGCACTTCTCATCAACCAACACACTCAAATCCTTCTCCTCAAGGCAGCTCCCAATCCATTCTCTACTCAGCCTGTATTTTTATTTCCTGTCTTCATGTAGATGTTTTGTAGAAGTGTTTTTACACAGTGGCCAAATTTATTACTGTTAGGAAGCAGAACTTGAGCTCTAACAAAGAAATCTGTGACTGAGCCAGCATAAAGGCAAACGATTGTAAGAAACAGGGAAAAAAATATAATCTTACAAACTGTAGCTAGTATCTGTGATTGTTATTGGTATGGCTGAACACAAGGAAGAAAGATCTAGATTATATTCCACTTCAGAAAGAGAACCTGGAAAAAGGTTTGGTTTATCTTCAGCAAGCTCTCAACAAGGCAGCTTCCTGGAATGGAAAGTCCTGCCATCAGCTGCAAGAGTCACAGAGGTACATGCAATGGCCTGCCCAGTTGACAGCAGTGAAGTGGTTTGCTTTCTCTCCTTTGCCTATTAAAACTACTATTAAAGTAGTTTTAATAGGCAACTACTATTAAAGTAGTTTTAATAACAGCAAAACCTGCAAATTATACTGTTTCCCATGTATAACTGTAGCACAAAAAGACTGATTTTTGTACTTCTCATTCGGACATTCCTTGCCTTTTTATGGTGACTTAAACATAGCAGAAAAATAAAGTACAAGATACCTTCAAATGGTTACTCTTCAATAAGGAAGAGGCATTATGACTAAAACAGTTTTCACCTGGCTACACAACTCCAATGTGCCCAAGCTTCTTATCAAGACACAGAGCAAAAAAGAAATTACACATCTCTGGCAAGTACAGGGTTCCAGGTTAGCACTAAAACTTTAAATAAGCTTACTTGTCAGTGTGAATTACTAGGCTGCGGAAATGGCTTCAGGGATATACAATTGTCCCTCAGAAGTATAACACAGTGTTCTCTGTGGCACCTAAATTACGTCACACAATTCATTTCAAGGTGGGTCCCTGTTGCTCCAGATTGATATTATCAAGGCCTTGGCCATATACTTACATTTGACATTACTCCTGTATTGTAATAATCCCTTTACAAGACTCATATGTTTACCTTGTGTACACAGACCTCCTTTGTAACAGAGAAGGTTAGCTCTTCTAATCTGCGCCTTTTTATCTGCCCAATTACAAATTTCTTGCTCTGCCTCTCTAACCAGAATGACAGGTATCTTTGCAGAAGCCCTCACATAGAAAGGAGAATGGAAAGCAAGATCTCCCCAAAAGACAGGATGGGTGCCACCATCTGCTAGCAGAATTTGTCAAATGTATTCAGTACTTACTGCCTTTGTTTCATTTGAAGATTCAATTAAGGTGTCAAATTTGTAACACAAATGACAGTGTCTGCCTTTACAAAAAGTCTGGCATTTTATGTAATGGCACTGTTTATTCAAGCCAAATATATGCCAGGTTTCAAGGCTATTTTTTTTAATTATAACTTTTTCAGTGAAAGCAGAAGACTTAAGAGAAAAGAGATATGTATGTGGGAGTCTGTAGACACTTAAATACAAATGGCAATCAAAAGGCTGCGAATACAAATGCCAAATGTTTTGGTCTCCCAGGTTCTTTTCAATAATAAAAGTACACTTCTTGTTCACTTAGGCGTAGGACTAAACCCTATCAGTAGTGCTGTTAGCCTTTAGTGCATTAGCCCATATATTTGTTTTTCTGAGCCCCCCAAGCGCTCTTCACCCAAAACAAAAAAAAAAAAAAAAAACAAACCACCCAACCCAGCCTTTTTCACACCGCTGTGCAGAGAGGGGAAAAAAAAAACCAAAAAAAACCACCAAAAAAACCCAACAAACAGAAAATCACAACCAGCTAGCTGTTTCTATTACACTTACGACTAAAAATCTGAGGAAACTTGGCTTAAACAAAGCACGTCAAGATGGACCTTCTTAGATAATAAGAGGCAGATTTCTGAACAAAGGGGAAGTATAATAAATTTTAATCTCTTCTGACTGTAATAAAACATTTGATACATTGCCATGTAGCAAGAGATTGGATAAACTATGGGAAAATAAAACTGTTAAAATAAAACCCACATGAAACAGCAGTTAGGAATAAAAATGCACCAAACAAGAGGGAGGTTACCAGTAGACTTCCTTATGTATGATTCTGGAGGTCAGTCTTACTCCTCAACTTCATTAGTTGCCTTAACATAAAGAAACTGTCCCAGTAACAGCAGTCACATTTGACAATGACAGAATATTGGAAAGCACCAGTTACACACAAATTACCTGGACAACTTATCCATGTCAGCTAACAGAAGATCATTTCATAGTACAGAAGGCAATATCATACACTGAGCAATTGTAAAGTGACAAGGGAGTTTAGGTGATAAAACTACATGCCACCAAAATGTATTCAGGAAATATACTTCCAGAAGAGACAGTAATTTTGGAATTCTGCAGAATTAGACAGCAGTAACCTGTAGTTTTTACAGCCTTTACCCATTTATGTTAAAAAGAAGAAAAGGAATTAATAAATAAAATTTGCTTCTGCCTCTTTTAGAGCAAGCACAGAGAAGGACTGTTGAGGGAGAAAGATGTTTGAAGAGAAGAAGCTAGACTTCTAGCTGTTACTTACAAAAATCCAACAGAACAACTTTATGGAGATAACAGCATGTAAACAATAGCTCATGCCATTCAGATTAAGAGCTGAAGTGGCCATACACAGAACTTTGTGAAATCAATCATTACCATCTGGGACTAATTCTAACATAAATCACTGTCATTCAGAATTGAACAGGCCAAATATTTGACTTGATACACTGAGTTGTTTGGGTTTTTTTTTAATAAACTTTCAGTTTCTATTTGCTGCAGTAGACAGATTGTACCCTGCACACTTCTAGACATGTCTAACCTTGTTTGTCTACAGTAGTAACAAAATTTTTCAAGATTTTATTGCTAATGTGCTGCAGACACATCCCACAATAAGACTGGCAAACAAAATGTAAACAAAAATTTCAGCCCTTTTTGTCCAGAGAAAAAAGAATGGTGATGAGACATGCCCTTCAAAAAGATTAATTTTTTATGCTTCTTCTCTCTCCCAAAAGCTATAGAACTTCATTTGAAAGGGCAGACCTAACTACATGTTGATAACAGATTTTTTGGAGTTTTTCCTTCTGTTGCTGGCATTTGCTCACAGGATCCAAATTCAATGGAGAATTCTGTAATATATATATATTTCTAAGGCTACAAATAAAATACTAGTATTATTAGCGTACATATATATATATACACACACCAAAAGTGACTTTTTATTTAAGCATTTCTTTTTAATCAAGTCCCTAACTTCTGTGACATTTATGCATTCCAAATATACTGACTGTTTAAAATATATCCTGATTATTCCCTTTCCAACTTTCATTTTACGTCTGTAGAGGCAATGTTTCAACACTTCAGGTAGCAATTCAATTTTGACTTCTCCTGCACTTAAAAAGGCAAATTATTAGGCCAGAATTTCCAACCGCTCACATTCCTGGTACTATGCTGAAGCAGACAAAGAAAAAGCAGATGGTCATCTGCATAAAAACATTTTTAAATGCAACTTGAAAACAGGAATGATGCTTGTATTTATCTATAAAGTACTTGAAATTATGACTATTACCCCCTTACCTCTCAGAGCAAGTCTTAGGAAATGAAAAGATCAGGCTCAGGCTGCCTATATTGTTGAAACAGGGCCTCAAAAACCTCCTTTTTGTTGGAAGAGACTTATAAAATGCCCTATTTTTTACATACTACCATCAGACCTCTATGAGGTTTAGAGTAAACAATAGGATGTATCTCATAATATGCCAAATCACTGGTTAAAATTCCATCTGGCAAAGAAGAAAAGGTTCCTTCTTCAGTGAGAACTGTGTATTTCCAGACTTCAGCACAGCTGATCCTTAAATACAATCAGACATAAGAGAGGTTTCTTAATGGCATACTTATGATATAAAGAAAGAAGATGTTAAATTTTGAAAGACTTTATGCAATGTCCCTGTCCATGGCAGGGGGGTTGGAACTAGATGATCTTACGGTCCTTTCCAACCCTAACTATTCCATGATTCTATGATTTCTTACTAGCAGGACACAACTTCATCTCTGTTCTTCTTATTTGCAAAATGCAGCTATACCTGGTTACTTACCGTAGCAGTTTAAGTACTTAGCATATATTGTAAAGAATATAGACTTAAACCAGTTTCAAACACACACCTTTGTGATATTGCCACTGCTGCGGTTTAAGCAGAAACACGCAGCCAGTCGCTCACTCATTCTTTTCTTCCCCCCACTCTGGGTGAGATGGGGAGGAGAATTGAAAGAATGGAAACCCCACTGACTGAGATAAGAACAGTCCAATAACTTACGCGTAATACCAAAGTACTACTACCACAGATAAATAACAAGGGGAGAGAACATAAAACTAAAAAGGGACAGGAAAAAACCCAAGAATAAACATAAGTGACACACAATACAGCTGCTCACTACTCACCAACTGACAACCAGCCCGATACAAGCAGTGATTTGCCCCTCAAGTGACTCCCCCCAGTTTATATACTGGGCATGATGTGCTGCCATATGCAGCACCCCTTTGGCTAGTTTGGGTGAAGTGTCATGTCTCTGCTTCTTCCTGGCTTCCTGTGCCCCTCCTCACTGGCAGAGGATGAGACTGAAAAGTCCTTGATAGAGGTAAACAAAACTTGGCAACAACTGAAACATTGGTGTGTTATCAGCACTGTTCTCAGACTAAAGCTAAAACACAGCACTACACCAGCTACTAAGAAGGAGAAAAATAACCATTAACAGCTGAACCCAGGACAGCCATTTATCTGTATTTCAGGTATTTTGAATATTTCTCCACTGTCCTGGGAAGTGTATGAACTTGGTTCTCTCTATGCAAGAGACACGGGCAACATCCGTATCTAAACGTATGCTGGTAACTCCAAAAAGATCTTATCTAAATATGAAAAGCAATTGTATCCATCAGAGATTAAAAAGTCAGGTGCAAACACTATTTAAGTTTTTCAACAAAGATTTTTCTTTTTGCTTGGAATTCCACATAAACATACCACTATCTGGTTCTGAATACGCTTAGAAATCCACTAGGTCTCCTACTGTACCTGTGAAAACATGTTTCTTCATTACTTGCACGTATAAGAATGCAATAGAAGCACTTTCTTCAACTGTTCAATACTCATATTTTCTCAAATGCAGAGGTCTTACACAGTTACCTTAACCATTTTTTTCTAATTATTATTTATATACAACCAGCTCATCTGAAAATGAAGTCTTGTTTTTTACCTCTGAAGTTTCCTTTCGGAAATATAATTAAAAAACAAACAAACAAACAAAAAACCCCACACAAACCACACAATCTATCCACACAAATAACCCTGGAAAATCTATAATATTCTACTCTTAAAAGCATTACTGCTTTGCCAATGCCATGCCTAGATAGAAGAGTCCACTTTAAAATCACAGCAATATGGGGGACTGCGTTTAGGACAAACTTCAATCTAGAAATCTGGGAATCCTCTACATGATTTGGTTCATTAATGTATTCACTAATTCAGCTACAG
The DNA here is from genome assembly GCA_024733675.1 of Psilopsiagon aymara. Classification (NCBI taxonomy): domain Eukaryota; kingdom Metazoa; phylum Chordata; class Aves; order Psittaciformes; family Psittacidae; genus Psilopsiagon; species Psilopsiagon aymara. The sequence goes on from JANRGW010025379.1 coordinate 31,127, forward strand.
CTTCTGTGACTAAATCCTGTCCTGGACTGTTGAGTTTTTCAAGAAGAAACAGCTGATGAACTAATGTGCCATGTGTGTGCAAGCCCAGAGCAGGTAAAATGCATCCGATTTTCATCTGTATGCATACACCAGACATATCTGAGTTTCTGAATGCTCAACAGTATATTTGGAACTATAGCTGTGGGAAATCTATATGGCAAATACCAGAAAAATCAAGGAAGCCCATTAAACAAAGGCAGGTGGAGGAAAGTGGAGGACTTTTTTACAATGTCCAGATACATGTAAGCTATACTTTCTGTATCTGCTTCATTATACACTGAGCCAACTATGTATCCATTACCAGCCCTTAACATCAATGTTAAGTATATTGTGTGCATGCATACACATCTACCACACCAGCAATGAGACACAACTGTTTGTGAAACACACACCCCAGATGCTAGCAACTGTGATCTCCCTAGCTGCCTATGACAACAACATCACACTCAGCAAGGTCATTTAGCACACGAGGCACATTAACTATAGCTTTCTAGTGCCAAGTTATTAAGTGAAGAGTAAGCGCATAATTATAAGACTGCATGAATTTGTATTTTTTTTTAAAGTCACTGCCTCCAGGAAATTAAAAAAAATTTAACATTTATGAAACTGGAATAGACCTGATATTCTCACTGAAACTAAAGAATACTGTCAAAAACATTACATTAAATAAAATGAGCTATGAGACTAATTCTATCAGTGGCTACCTCAGTCTCTGTCCATGTATCAGAATCACTTTGTGTCATGGGTTCAGCAGTAGCAGTCATTTTTCTCCTTCTTAGTAGTTGGTGCAGCACTGTGTTTTTGACTTGT
>JANRGW010025380.1:0-25063 GCA_024733675.1 Psilopsiagon aymara
TTGCATTCTTTCGATTCTCCTTCCCATCCCTCCAGGAGCAGAGGGAAGAAAAAGGGGGAAGTGAGTGAACAAGCTGCATAGCTGATTTACGGTTGAAACCGCAACAAGTCCTAATCTTTCTTTGGCTTTTACCAAACTTTTTGCTTCTTTTTCCTTTGAATTGCATTAAACTGTTATTTTCCAGTAGACAGGACTTAGTGTTACAACTGAAACCTCTGGGAAATTTGAGACACCCACATATTGTTTGCTTACAAAGTCAGTAAAATGGTGATAAGACTAACAAAGGCTTTCTCTACCACCTTCTGGTTTTGGCTAATCCAGGTATATATATTAATGTAACTGAAAAGAGTTTCCTCCACTTAATGTCTAGTAATATATCGAGTGTTCCGTAACTTTGTTAGAGGCAGGTAAAGGGCTGGTAAAAATCTTTGTCAATAGAGTGTTATCCAGAAAGATGCTGTGAGAATAATGGTACTTTCAAAATCCTCATTTCCTCGCTCATAGCTTCCTAAGGCACTTTTATCAATGTAGTATTCAAATTTTGGTGTTTTTTTCTTCTCTTATGGCCCACTCGCTCTCCTGACATTACTGACTCACACATTTTGTTAGTGGTTAGATGGCCACCCATATCGTGAGTAACATGCTAACTCTGATCTTATTTGGGTACCATGGGGACCCATTAATGAGATTCAGTAATATTCTGGAGTTAGTAAGATTTAAAGGAACAGTTTTATTCTGCCTTTGTGTTACTGGTTCATGTATATAAAGATGTTGAGCATATAAAACTGCCAAGTCTTGTGTTTCTTGTACAGATCTTTAAGGAGTTACAGCTGTGCTTGCTGTGGGTTGAGCACCAGGAACTTTAGCAGTTTTCTGTGATTTCCTGTTTCTCCCTAATCAGCTCTGGCTTTCTTCAGTGTTGCCAGCCTGTTCTAAATCTGTACAAGTTGCTGTGCCTACAAAAGCACTGTTAGCAAGTTCAGAACCATCTGACATAATTGTAATGTCTTGATCCCTCAATTGCAGGTTCTGTTTTAATGTTCTTGCATTATTCAGTTTTCTTGATGGCACTGGCAAGTGTCTCAGTAGTATATGGCAACTGTAAATGTGGAAAATTGAAGAAAAACCTGATAATAAAAATGCCAATAAAGATTGCAGGGAGGAATCTGAGTAATACAATGCCAATGAATTATTTTCACAGTGACTGTATTTACTTTCAGCTGCTGATTAGATCTGAGAAGTCTGTGGACTGTCATTTCATTTCTGTGTAATTCCCCATGGTTTTTCTGTCTTAAGTGCAGCACTGAGGACTTTATCTGGAGTGTTTATCTCCAGAGCACATAAGCATATGGCTCTGGGCAGCTGGGAGAGATTAAATAGTACGAGAACGGTTGTGCCAGAATGGCACAGAATTGGTGTTTGGGGTATCCTAGCCTAATACTCTCCTTTTTTTCATTAAAAAAAAAAGAAAGAAGAGTAAAGGCTCTATTTCTTGATGTACTCTAGGATTGACTTCAGGAATTTCTAGTTACACAGAGACTCACTTTTTGATTTTGGTCCAGGAAATGCTGAAACAGCATGTACAGAGGTCTGCTGTATAGACTCACCTCTATCTAATTTTGTTATTTTCATGTCTTGTAAGTGGTTTTCAAGTATTGTTTCTCCTTCCTGTATTACTCAAGATAATTTTTCAGAATCTATTTGATATTGTTCTTATTCTGATGGTATTACAAGATATTATCTACATACTACAGAAAAGTTTTAGGATATATATGTGGAGACCTCATAGCAGCCTTCCAGTATCTGAAGGGCCTATAAAGATGCTGGGGAGAGACGCTTCATTAGGGACTGTAGTGAGAGGACAAGGGGTAATGGATTCAAACTTAAACAGGGGAAGTTTACATTGGATATTAGGAAGAAGTTCTTTACTGTGAGGGTGGTGAGGCACTGGAATGAGCTGCGCAGGGAAATTATGAATGCTCCATGTTTGGTGATGTTCAAGGCCAGGTTGGACAGAGCCTTGGGTGACATGGTTTAGTGTGAGTTGTCCCTGCCCATGGCAAGTCGGGTGGAACTGAATGATCTCAACATCCTTTCCCACCCTAAGTATTCTATGATTCTATGTTATAGTTTTATTTATGAAACACATTGTACCTGCTGTAAAAAATCTGAAGTATTCTTTTCCAGGTTTACTGCTGATTTGCAGAGTAAACACAGGTTTATGTAGGGACTCTGGTGAATTTGTGTGTTTCAGAATCTGTCTTATGTATACACCAAAATGTTTTATTTTGATATCTAACCTTTTACTTATGTCATGTAAAACAAACAGGCTGACAAATAAAGGTGCCATTTAGGAAATATACTTAATGTGCTTGTCAGCTGTTAATATCCACAATCTCTCTGGTTTATACAGCAGGCAAGCAGAGGATTTGGAAATGCTAATTCCTCATTTTGTTTTGCCTTGTTTGCTTAAACGTGTGAGCAAAGGTGTATGATTTGCTCCAACATGTTATGTTTTCTCTTTACAAGAATGCTTGCTTTGTTTTTCAGGGAGTAGGGGGCCTCTCATTTTTGCTGGTTCTCCAGTTCCCACAGTCTTGCTTGTGGTTTCTCCATATGGTAGGGTATTTCTGTGTTATTTCATTAAATGTTGTCTTCACATAGGACGGCCTCACCCTCTGTGTTAGCTTGACTACGATGCATGTCAGGCATTTAAGTACGACCTGTTTGTATGATGAAAACCCTTATTTATGGCACGCAAATTTTGTCTTGTGTCTTAGGAAGTCAAAGACAATGATTCCACAGTTGTTTGGAATTGTTTTCTAAATGTAGCTTGTTATTGATAGCCATCAGTAATAATGGGCTCTTCCCAGTAGAAGTAGTGTCGTGGGCCTTGTAAGTGTAACCATTTAAATTACTTTAATGTTTTTCTCTAGCTTTGTTTTCCCCTTCAAACCCAATCAGTCACCTGAACCCCGCTTATTGTGTCCATCCTGTTGCATCAAATACTAATCCTTTGGTTTTGCCTGCAGGGAAAGGCTAAATGGTGAAAATCTCTCTCCATCTGGTTTATTAAATGAGAGGTGTCTCTGCTCTGCCAGCAATGCCAGCTTTGATTACTTGCATGTTGTCTTTCCTTCAGGCACCTTATACTTTCTCTCATTTTGTTTCTATATTTAGGAGAATGGTGCAAACCTAAAGCCGTAACTTTGTTCCCTTCCAATCTTCCTTTTCAAATCTGACCTTTGGTTTGCTATTTATAGACTGTTCCCATATGTCATTAGCTGGGTAAGTGACGAGGGTATGTGACTATTGCTAAACTGTTTCACCAGTACCTTGCTTTCTTATTGTAAATACTCTGTGAAACAGAGGGGTTTGTCTTTGGTATGTTTCTATTCATTATTATTAAGCAGGATTGACTGCAATTCCTGTTTTTTTTTAATTTACTGTGTTCACAAAAGAATAACATTTATTCTAAGGAGAAGTAACAGAAAGAAGCTACATAATTTCTGATTTACTTATTTCTATTTGTATTTAATATCATTAGTTTCCTAATAACAAAAAGTATACCTTCACAATAGATATTGAAACTACTGTATACTGTTGAGCTCTGGAAAATCCAGATTGTTTCTAGGCATTTGTGCACAGGACAACAAAAGATACTTCTGTCGCATCAGGGAGAATAATCATGTGAATTAACTAAAGCCAGGGATGCTGAACTTACATTCATCATCCTGCCTTGTGCCCCTGTGGGATCTTGAATAGCTCATGATAATTTTTCTCTTTCCCTCTTTGCAAGCAGCATTAATATATTTTTGAATGATAGTATAGTGTAGCATTTATGCATTGTTTACTGAGAAGAAAACGCCATTAGAATCAACTCCTCTTGATTAGGTTGTCAAGAGTTTTGGCACAGGCAAAGTACTGCAGAATCTACTCTTGTAGAGAGATGGTTATATTGTTAGATAATAGTGAGTGACTTCTGCTGATAAATAATCTATAAAATAACCATGGGTTTGTATTATAAAATAGAAAGTATGGTGTTTGTCAACTTCTGCTAGATGGACATTGCAAGTTGACCTAACAGAGATCTATGGGAAGGCTCTGGCAGGAGGTGAATGACAGAGAATACAGGTCATTACCTTGGAATATCATATTTTCAAATGGAAATATTTAAAAGCAATTGGTTGACTGTACCTCAAAGGATTTGGATTTTGAGTTCAATTCAGTATCACTCACTGTGAGAGTTGAAGCTGCTGGAATGAGCAGGCAGTACCTGGAATTTCATAAAAGTACAAGGGGTTTTCTTAGTAACAGCTCTTTATTGTCAAGAACAACATGAACTTTAGAAATCAGGTCCTGGGATTCAAATGTGATTTTGCCAAAAAGTCTGAGTTTTGGAAAGGGTGATCTCACAGGTAGGACACAAGGGAGGTTGTAGCTCTTCTATAATCTGTGTATGGCTTGCACCTTTTTAGGGAGTAGGCTGTGGTCCTTCTTGGAGAAGTCTGTGTCTCCCTCTGAGTATCTCTCGCTGCAGTCTCCAAAGAAAACAGCAGTCTTCAGTGCTCCCAGTTTCAGCCTCTGAGAGGGCTGTAGTGGCTGCTGGGGAACACAGAAGAGACAAAAAGGGCTGTGAAGGGACCAGGCAGCTTGAGTACATGCTCTGTATCTCCAGAAAAGGCATTAGCGGGATCTGTGTTTGTGCTCAAAGGCCAAAGAGCTTGAGCAGAGATTCAACATTACCCAGATGCAGTCAGCGCCTGGAGTTCCAAATCCTGGGCTGCAGGTTCATCTGAGAGACCATCCAAGGCTTTAACTCCACAAAACTCTGTGTTTTTCTCCTTCTTCCTTAGTTTATTTAGGAACTCTTTACTGAGTTTGTAATGCTGACAATCTAGGAAAACAGATATAGTGTGCTGTAGCATCTGAGAGAATTCTAACATTTCAGGCTTGCCAGAAATGTGATGTGAGTAGGCATACCCATGAGAAAACTTTAGCAGAGATACTTAGAATTATAAATGCAGCTGCAGTTTATGATTTTAGAAGTGTAACTTTTTCAGTGCCTAAAGTTAGGTTTCAGTCATGTAAATCTTTGTATGCTACTTCTCATGGACAATCAGTGATGGATTCTTTTAATCCTTTCCCATATAGAGCAGTACCTTTTATTCCTTGGCCATTTCAATGGTAGTTACAGGAATAACTTCAGTTAGTGAAAAGATTGCAGAATCCATGCAAGTGCGAAAAGATGTCGAGGAATTGGAGAACACATCAGACTTCCAGGTAATGCTTGTCCATAGAGGTTTCCTGAGAAAGGAAAGGAGAATGTCATTTGTGCCTCTGAGAATCTCCTCCTTAAGGTGTTTAAATTGAAACAACTTGTGTAATTGGTCATGCTTTTAATACATTTTTCTTTAAAAGAACAATTTTAAATGCTTAGATCAGTGTCAGCTCATCCTGCAATGCACTTGTCTGTGTATCTGTATAAACAGAAGATGTTTTATTAGCGTTTTTGCAGCCAGGTTACTTAATAGCTTTATAGTTCTGGCAGCAAGAAGTGATACTGTGTGATTTGCAGTGTACCATCGGTCATGTCAACCATCAACTGTTCATTGCAGGTGAACAGTTCAGTGGCCAAGTTGTGGATCAAGCACTGGCCTGTTAAACTGTGAGTTTTGATAATGTTAGTATTAATCAATATAAAGGGTACATCACAAGATTCACCAGCAGGTCAGTGAACCTTTATCTTCGTGTAGATGAAATTATTAGAATCCCACTTTGAGGGCTGGATTTGCAAGCTGCACTTACAGAGCAACTACTTTAAACTATACAATAAATAGTTCTGAACTGCACATATTCAGAGTTGCTCTGTGTCTGTTTATAGACAAGTTAGATTTGAAACAACTACAATTTCCAGTGAATAATTAAAGTAACTCCACTATGCTTACATAAAATTATAGTACAGAATATTTTAGCTTAACAGCTGCAAGTTAATGCAGCCTGTGCATATTAGCTTGTAAAACACAGTTCTTCTTTTAAAATTATACAATACACCTCTTTCTAAGTAGATGCAGTTTTTAAACAGATCTTTTATTTATATTATTTATGAAGTTATATATGTGGCTTCAGTATTAACATTAATCATTAGCAGTCAGTAAGATTATTTTCCTGCATACTGTTCTTCAGGAGGCAAAACATTCCTAGTTATCATTTGAACACTGGGAGAAAATTCCCACTCTTTATTCTGTTACTGTCTTGTAGCATTGCACCAGATGGGCTTCAGTGTGTCCGTATCTTGAGCTCTAAGGCTGTGGTGTGTTCACAAGTCTGTGAATGCAGGCAACTCGCTACATGTCCTTCATTGTGGAGGCTGTCTGAACAGAAGAGTGACACCTAGGACAGACAGGTGAGGGGGAATTGGGGAAACTCATGGTTAGCCCACTGACAGTCTTCTCCTGGAGCTACCAGAGGTTTGCTCAGGGAGCTGCAGCATTCCCATGGCAGTCAGTTTTCAGGTAGTCTGAAATCTTAGCATGTCTCTAAATCCAGTTCTCCACCCTCACAGCTCATACAATCTGAGTGGTTGCGTGCCCCTATGTCTTGGTAAAGGTCCAAAAAGCATTTGTGTATTTAAATTTATATAGAGACTATGAAAGTCATGATCATTATTGTACATTCCAGCAGAAGCCTCCAGCCTGCTACCTTTTATCCGACATTTTCCTCACCAACATGGATCAACTAATGAAAATGAAAGAAAAAATTGTAATTGTTTTAGCCTGTTTTCCAGCAGAGACTCTCCTAGGCGCTATTTATTAGATATTAAAGAAATCTATAAAATGTAAGAGTGGGATTGAGAATAATCTTTTCTCTCCCCTTCAGAAGATGATGAAGGAATTGGTGTATGTCAAGGATTAATTAGGAAGAGCACAAAGCTTTAAACAGTAAGCAAAATAATATGCATATGCAGTGTGTATTGAAGAGCACAAAGATTGTAGAACGTATTAAAGAGTAAAAAACTTGATCTCTAGGAAAACCCAAAACTGTGAGAAAGTATTGCCGTTTGACAGTGATTTCCATTTTCCTTTTGAGGAAGGAAAATGACTTGAATTCTCAAGACTTAACTGTTTTCTTGGGAAACCCCTGCATTCATTTCATCATGGCAGCTGCTGTGTACTGTGTGTTCTTCCTGCATACTCCCAAAGAAACCAGCAGCATGGGAAGATACCCAGAACTGATTCAGTCATTCTGTGAACCATGGCTTGCACTTGAATGATATTTTGTTTCAGCCTGACATTCTTCCTTTCCTAGACACAACAGTAATTGCCAGGAAAGAAGTTTTTCAGAGGAAATACATACCTATTGGGATATTTTGTATTTCATCGGATGTAGATTATGAAGCTTTGGGGATAATCTGACACAGTCAACAAATGCAGGTGGAGAACGAATGCTCACTCTTGGAATGATATTTTGTTGTGCTGCTGAGTATTTAGTCCTACTTCACAGGAGATACAGTATTATTATAAACTTTAAAAATATATTCTGTTGCTAAAAGGCACTTTTCTGTTTACCGTGGATTTCAAGTTTGAGACTGAAAAATTCAGGGTGTATCTGTGACTTGGGAGCAGCAGACAAGACTTAGCTGAGTTTTGATACTAAAACCATACCATTTTCTTGGAGAATGAGTTTAACAAATCAGTGTAATATGCTATTAGATAAAGTATTCTTATCCCTTAAGCTTTTACATTGTATTTTACATTGTGAATGTTGTATAATATGTGAACTAGATAGGCAAGTATAACCATCAGGTGACATTAAAATAGTTCCTTTCATGTGGGCAATCTCATTTGAGGGAAAAATAAGTTGTACACTGACCATATTGTTATGCTATAGAATTTAGATCTGTGGGAGTAAAAAAGGCGTTTAGGCAGTAAAGATGTTTCAGAGTTTCAGTTTTCTTCAGAAAGTGTAGGGGCTCACCCTGACAAGTGTCTTGCAGTGGCTTTTTGTTTGCTCACGGCTGAGCAAACTCACTCACTGAGACTGAATCCAGTCAGGCCCTTTTACTCTCCTCATATCCAGTCAGTTTTCAACGCCTTTCACCCTTCACCTGCTTCTATTGAAGTTAATGGAAGATTTGCCACTGGTTTTCAGTGTAAACAGTTATACTCACAAACAGCAGAGAAGATTACTAGATTTCTCCATTTCTTCTCTCCTGTTCCACTCCTGGGATTTACATCCATGCTATCTATGGTGATAATACCGAAGTTATCTTACTGACTAGTTTTTTTGCTTTTAAAAGCTTTCTGCTTTTATCTGTCTACGTAGTTGTCTTTGGTGCTAAGACACTGTTCTCCTGATGTCTTCAGAGACTTGTTTCTCTGCTGTCAGTCTTATTCTTACCTTGTGGTCTGATAATTATTGTTTTTTTCTAGGCTGTCGTTGTATTCCTGTTGACCCTTAAGTCTTTTCACACTTTAAAAATGTATCTCCATAAGGCTTTGTTTTCATTGCCCCAACCTATTTAGGGAAAAGTTATTCCTAAATATGTTTGAGTTTGATAGGTTTATATTTCATTTTTTTAATGGAGATGGTGTCCAGGGTGCGTACAGCTCTGAATGGCATGTGGCATGGAGAAGGAATGGAAGAAGAAAAGCTCCATACATATCCTCTTCTGTGAGTCTGAAACTTTCCCCTGCTTCCTTTCATACCTTGATCCTCTTATTTACCTCTAGGTTGCTGATAAAAAGGAAGACGTTTTACATGAGTAAAACCAATATCCTTCCCCTTTTCCTTCAGCTCACTGAAAGTGATGGCTGCATGTTACCCTTTATCATGACCATCTTTTGAAAGGAGGCTTATTCCTTGTATTGTCTCATAATATATTGTATTCAATGCCAGAGGAGACTCAAGTTTTAGTGTGATTTAATGTGTATGAGGGAGCTTGTCCTTCCTCACTACTTAGTGTCTGCAACAAAACAGAGGCTTGGGAGCACTGATATGATGATCGATCTTAGCTGTAAAGCTCTGATGCCTCTTCACCCCTGTTTGTGTGTGATAATTTAAATGTAAGAACTCATTATGAATAACTACAAACGTCACTACATGAAGGAAGTATGAAGGCCAGATCAGTATTTTCAACAGCTAGCTGTTATCTAGTTTGCTTATGTATTACTATCCCTGTGATGCCTCTTTTTCTGATTTTCTGCTTTCAAAATAGAGAAAACTATTTTTCTTGGTGGTGTTTTGTTTTGGTTTGTTTTTTTGGATTTATTTATATCCTTCCTAAAGGCACAAAATAGAAAATCTGTTTCCAGTGAGGCTGATTTTTATTTGTCCTGTGTGATTGCTAGTCTCTGGTGATAGGGGGGTCACTGGAGATATAAATATGGCTCCTGCTCAAAGCCGGGGAGCCAGGAGTTCAACAAAAAATACAAAGAAGCCCCATGAAGCCAGAAACCTGCAGCTGCTGGCAATTAGGATTGTCACTGGGGTTCCCTCCAAGAGCCCTCTGCTAACATGCCTATGGTAGTGTGCAGCCAGCAGCTGTGTTCTCACAAGGTGGGGATGTAAACACAGGAGGGGGAGCTTGCTTGTTCATATTGAGCAGGAGGAGGCCAAACAGGTGCATGACTTCAATGGTTCCCTCAAGGTATTGTCAGCTGCTGGAGAGTCATCCACAGGTCTTGAAGATGCAGAAAGTTTCTCTTTCAGCTGAAGCGCAGCTGATGCAAGCCTCTGCTTCTTACAGGCATTTGGAAAGGATTGTGCAGGCTTTTCTACTTTCCCAACCGTTGGATAGTCCCGGGGTGGAATTCATTGGACTTGCTTCATTTGATCATTTTACCATTCAGGGTTGTGTTCTACTTCTTGTTTGAAAACTCATCTAATCTATTTTTTAAAAACTTCTGTGTTTATCACAGAATTTCCTTGGTGTATATGGTACTGAAAATTATAGCAAAATGCAAACATATACATGTTAGTTGCATTCTGTAACCTAGCACGTATGTAATTACATCAAAGCTATTATGCTTGTTTGGTAAAGCCTTATTTTAATGAGTGCCTACCGCTGATTAGATGCAGTATTCTAAATGTTAATTTAAATGAAGTCCATGTGGTAACAGTCATGCTGTACTATTTTTTCAAAGGGAATTCATTGGTAAGGCCAACAGTTTCTGGAGTTTGTTACACTTCATTGCATCTGTGCAGATGCTACGTCTATTAAAGGTTGGTACAAAGTAATCTGGAAGAGGCTGTATGACTAGAATCCAAATATTCCATCCTTGGTAACAAACCGCTCTATTATTCCATATTTGTACCACATTGTGGTTTTGCTCATTAGTTTCTTGAAATTTTCTGTGCATTTTAAAATTTTGTTTCAAATTTAGCGGTCTTGATATTATTTCAGCCTACTATAAAACAACAAATCAAATCCTACAAAGCCAAAAAGAAGCGAACAAAGCAAGAGAATCTTGGGATAAATGATGACAGAAACACAAAATTAGGCTGAAATTTATTTGTTTTGTGTTTTGCTAAGTGCCTGTAGATGGGGAATAGTCTTGATTTTATTTCTAAAGACCTAATTCTTCTGAAAAGATTAACAGTACTTGTGGCATTTTGACTAATCCTGTTACAGTTTGGCCTCTCTATCCAGATAATGGTGAGAATCTTGAAAGAAGGTATACTGTCTGAGTGAGCTCAAGAACAAGTTTTGTTTTGTAAGGACTTGATGGTGCTGGAAAAAGGGATTTAGTTTAATGGAGTTCAGCCCTTCCTGTACTGCTTTTGATGAAGAGAAGGATACAGAAGGGAGGCACTTATGTGTAGCTATTCTCTGTATCTAAGTGTAAGATCAAGATGTACAGTTTTCCTTCTGTTTTGCTACAGAATGTTCCATCATTCCTTCAAAGTGTAAAGCTTTGTATATGAGGAGGTTTTCTGTGATATGTAGAATATACAAGTGAAAAAACAGAACTGAAGTATGAGGGGGATGTGAGCCTATTACTGAGAGTTAAAGCTGTGTTCTTGTTATGGGTATAGCTGCAGATGAATTGATGAATTTAGTCATGGTTCCATTCTGGAATGTATTTTAAGCTTTAAGTCAATGATAATGAACTAGCTGACCTGATATGCATGTTTAGATTACATGTGGCTGGTAAAGTGGCTATGGTATGGGTCCTGTAGAAAAGAGGCAGCTCTATATGTATTGTGTGTTAGTCTCACAATGTTTTTGTATAAGTGAGTAAACTAATGATACATAGAAAACATTCATTTTGTGTTTCCCAGCCCTGGATTGCTTTATGAGATAGATGTGAAGAGTCATGCGTTGGGGTGTGCATAGACACCTTGTGGCTGAAGTAGGTCTTTGTAAGCTTTCAGATAATCAAGTTTTGTTTTGTTTTGCTTTCTTGTAGTTGTGTTAGAGTTTTTGTAATGTCATGCTTACTTCTTCTTTTAGGATATTACTGTATTTGCCCAAGGCTTCAACTTGAGATTTGTTTTCCATCAGAGCATCCAGTTTTGCTTGGAGCACTGGTTCTTATGCAGTTAATTTGCCCTTGGGCATTTTGGCTTATCTTAGAGATAAGGTAGTTAGTAGTCCAGGAGCAAAGTAATGAAGCATGCAAGCTCAGCTACCACAGTAACAAGAGCTAGAACTGACCTGACACCAGTAGCACATATTTTCATCCATGCATTTTAATGTCTCCGCATTTGATTATGTTACTCAGAAGAGAAACTAACTAGCTGTCTCTTGACTTTTTTACCCTTCCTTTACACTTTATGTGAGATGGAAGCCACATGTGTCATTTGATGTGGACTTCTAAAAGAAAACTCAAGCACACGGACTCTGCTAGTAATCTCTTTTCTATTTTGTTCAGTTAATTCTTGCTCAGGTCTTGTCATATGGTCATCAGCCTTTCTGTTTTTTGGTTATCTCTGCATAAAAGTGGCTTAATTACTTAGATGATTTTTTTTTTGCATGTAGTCTTTGACACTTTATTAAGATATTTACTATGTAGATATACTTAACATACGGTGTGTTTTGCACGCCTGTAAACTTTAATCGGGTATATCCTAGGATGTTTAGTGTCTGCCACAAATGTTTTCTATGGGAGTTCATCTTGCAGTATTAGGAATGCACAGTACTGTGATATTGCCTTGAGCCTTTGCACTGGTAATGCTAAGAGTCCATTTCCCTTTTTGTAGCGTTGTTTTTTACAGTTATCCGTTCCCTTCAGATCCTGGTATCAACTGAGCAGTTGTTGGCTCTGCCTGCCTGTGCAAAATGTGTTAATTTGGATTGTTGGGTTTATCTTTATAACATTGGCAAAATAGTGGTTTGAGCATAAAAATGGCGCAACTACCAGGTGACTTCAAGGTTTATTTTTCAGGCTAGCTGGGTTAAATTTTGTACCTGCAAGTGTTCATTCATTTGAGGTGTGTAAAAATGTGTGCATCTCGGTGGGCTCTCAGAAGTTTTATTCACAATTGTGGTGAAGCATTGGGATTGAGCGTCTGAAACAAATGTAATTACTACTTAGACTGCAGAAACGAATACAGGTTTAGGAGGTTCTTTTGTTGAGCATCTGGGAAATAACAAGGAGAGTGAAATCAATGATACAACTTGACTTAAGGCAGTTCAGCATACACGGCATGTTAGCACTAAGACATACTCTTGCCAGAAGACACAGGTGAATGGATTCTTTTCAAATGAGCAGAAACTTCTTTTGAACGTAGAGGTTTTTTCTAACTTTAATACATGAAATTGTCATATCTCTTTCTTTTTTCTTTCCTTTTTTTTTTTTCTTCCCCCCTTCAGTGTGTTGTAAATTCAATGGGTTTTGGAATGTCTCCTGGCTAACATGCTGGGTATAGCCACAAACATTTAAAGAAATATTAAACATACGCATCAAATTGTCGCAGTTTTAAAGTGGGGGTGAGAGGGACCTTTTTTTCCTCTTTCTTTATTATAAGGACAAAGGGAATTTAAAAAATCCCTCAGCTTACTTATCTACAGGAGTTTATCTTGCTCAAATTATTTGGCACAAGAGATTCTGAGTACCAGGGTAACTGTTATTTACAAAGGTAGCTATGGGTCACCCAACCTGCAAAGCTGATGAGCAGAAGGGGCACCACCCTTCCTATGAGCTTCAGCTGTAACAACTGGAAGCAGTAATGTCCTGAACTGTTGCCACCTAATAAACAGATCTGTCTACACTCTGAAGCAGCTCCCATATGACCTCTGTCTTATGTCTCTGTATTTTCTTTATGGATAGATGTTTTTACACATCACTCTGTTGGTTATATTATTGATTACAACATGATGCCATTGTTGATAAGGATTTATTCTTCTAAATAAATGGAACTGAATAATCTCTCACATTTTACCTAATCTGTATCCTTACAAAGTGGACTTCTCCCTTCCTCCTTACCACATCTCCAGGCGTTAAGCGTGGGGTTTTTTATCAGTTTTGAAGACTTAAAAGGGTGTTTGGACCAGATGACGTCCAGAGTTCCCTGACAACCTCAACTGTTCTGCAATTCTGTTATCAATATATGGTCATATCGCATTAAAATTTCTAACAGCTGATGTGAAGAATGTCTGTAATCTGGTTTGAAAGCTTCAACTGTAGCTCTTCTTGATAGGGCAACATGTAGGTAAAGATATGATTTAGCTTTAGAGATTTCCTTTGGAGACGTAATTCACAGCATTTCACTGATGAAGTCAGAATTTTGTAGCAGACAAATAGAGAAATGGCATGTTCATAAGAATATTGAAGAAGCCTCTATGTGGCTGAATATTTTATGTGTTTAGAAAACAACTCTGGAGTAGTGACTGAAATGTGAGAAAAATAAAGTAGACCTGAAATGAGAGGTTGCAGATATATTATTTCAGCTTACAGGTTTATTGCAGAGGATCACTAATACTGGAGAGCTTCTTTGTTAGAGTTTTACCCTAATATTTCAATGCTCAGCTCTAAGCTTATTTTAGGATTTAGGAGAAGTAATTATATACCAGTCAATTTCCGATCATAATTGCAGTATCAGAATTGTTCTCAAGTGTCCATTGAGTCTGTCCTTGTGAAACAAAGAGTGGTTTTATTATCTTTTTCTTTCCCTGTTTCTGAAACAGAGTATTCTTATTCCCATTTTACAAGCGGGAAATGAAGGCAAGGAATGATTTCATATCGGGAGTATTTGCAAATTTGCGTGTACATCTAGAACCTGATGACTCTTTTCCCCACATATTTTTTTCCACTGTATCTGGCTTTATATACAACTTCACTTTAAAAGCATTGACTTCAGCTGCAGCAGTAATGCTCAGTTCTCCTGCAAGTCAAATCCAAAGATCGTAACAGAGGACTAGAAAATGAGGGATGTTAAATAATGGCCAAAAGTCAAATAGCACTGAAGGAACCTATTAGCGCTTAGCAATCCTGTGATGTCAGATGCATAATCACTCACTTTAGTTAGCTATGCACGCGACGGTGGTAGAAGGAGCCTCTGGAAGGGAAATAAGTTTTAAATAAGGGAAATAAGCTTTAAATAGTCATGAAAATGTCTGTAGATTTCTTAGAGGAAAGAAGTAGTCTTTCCATATTGCACATGAATGTCAGAGGAACTTTGTGATTATTTTTGTTTTACTTTTTTCCCCTCCTTTTAGATTTCCGTGAGGCATAGCTATTCCTAAAAGGAAGACACTGAAGCCTTACACCTGACAGTGTATATTTTTCTTCTTCTCTGCATAATTTGTGTAAAGTTATTGGGGGGTTTGGGATGTTGTTTTTTGGTTTTTTTTTTTTTTTTTGTTCTCTTTGTCTACAGGTAGTGGTGAAATCTGAAATGTACTGAGACGAAATAAATGCTTTTTATTTTTATGGTCCTACTGCCTTATTTTTCCTGAAGTCTCTCTTATTAGTGCTCTTCAAAATAAACCTCCAGTCTGATGTCAAAATAATTGATGTGGTGAATTTTAATTTCAATACTTGTTACAGGGAAAAAAATGCACTTCTTACAAAGGGTTCACTTTTCATTGCTTTTCTTCCTGATAAGCAGTGAAGTAAGTGTGGTATCAGGGTATTTACTACTGTTATGTCAAAGCATTATAATGACCAAAATAGAGCTGACACAGAATAGCTTTCTAGGAGGAGAGAATGGGGTACAGTCAGATATTCTGATTGGTATAAGAACACTTGATGTATTTTATTGGAAGATCAATTTATGTAAATATATCCTTTTTTGAGAGTCTCCTGGGGATGGTACTCAAAGTATTATTTTTAATAATTCTATGATAATGATAATATCTCACAGAGATAAGTTGTTATCACTGTCCTTTGATTTTTATTCTCACAGCCCACATACTGGGTGGCAGAATTACCAGCCTGGTGTGCCCCGGATTCCCACTGCCTGCATCTCTGTGGAAGATGCTGAAATGATGTCACGAATGTCTCTCCGGGGCATTAAGATCATTGTGCACCTGAAGATGGGGGCTGAGACCTATCCAGATGCTCCTTCCTTTAACACTGTGGCAGAGATAGTTGGAAGCAAGTATCCAGAGCAGGTGAGTGAGAATGTATCAAAAGAAATTTATTTTGCTCTTTAAAAATATATAAAAAAAAAACCCTCAAAGAAAAGCCTGTCCTAAGAAATCCTCCAAACTGGAAATTTCTATTCACCTACTCTTCTGCGTCTCAGACATCTTCAGCTCTTCAGTCTCTTTCAGGTAGCAGGTTTGAAACCACCAGGCTCAGTTCTAACATACCAAGATATATCTTAGAAAACTGTAAGAATTACTGTGATCTAAGAACAGGAAATTCCACTAAACTGTCCACAATTTAACCTCCTCCTTTTTGTTTCACTGGCTTAAAGTTAGTTTTAAATAGTACCATCTGCATAGGCTTACAAAAAAAAGCATGTATGTAAACAGCAGTGAAATCCCAGCACTGTAACAAATACAGTTATTGCTTTAATTAACAAGTAGTAAGTTAAGGTTGCCATAATGATTTGTGCTAGGTGTTGCCTATTGTTCTGTTAATAATCTTCAAGTGTTTTTTGACCAGGCAAATAAGCAAGGTTCTGCGGTCCAGAAACAAAATTATTTGTCTGAGTTTTTCCTCTAATGTAAAAGCGAATGCAGGATGTCAGTTTAACTTTTCTGAACATGGTTTTTCTTGTGTGAATCATTGCTGTGTTTAGCAGGAGTTGTACGTATGTTAGTTTGGAGGAATAAACCGTCTGTGATCTGCTCTAAAAAGTATTTGCAAATTCTGTTTCAACACTAGGTAAGCCTAAATTGTTGGTTTCCATTTTGAGACTTTTCTTCTTGCTTTCTCTTTTCTCACAACTTCTTAGCCAAAAATCATACAAACTAAATTCATGATGCTGAAGGATTTGTGCCTGGTATGAGGTCTTCTGTGTCAGCTTACAACATGGAATGATTTTTCTGGCAGTATGGTTTATTGTGAAACTGCTCATGCCACTTTAGTTACAGCAGCACTGGAAACTGTTGCTGAGTACATCTACTGAGCCACAATTCTTTCTTAAACACTATGGTTTTCTAACTTTAATGGAAAATAAGAGTGACTATCTCTGTCCTTTAAACCAGGCATAACTGTTAACTACCACCTCAGAAAAGATGGTAAATCTTTTCTGTAGCTCTGGCTTGTGATGTCTGAAGACCCTCAGTGTTCACATGCATAAATGGTTTCAGAACCGTTATCACTGGCCAGGGGAAAAGTAGGTACCCTTATGGGTGATGGTTTATGTACTATCAGCTATGAGTCTAGCATTATGAAACACGTATTTACCAAATTGAAGGCGATACCCAAACTTCTAAATTAAGGTAATTTAATTTTATGTCATCTGATTTTTATCCATGCTTCTAACCAGGTTATAGGCTACGTTTCCCAAATTATGTTTGGTGTATTTCAGAATATGGTATTTCAATTCAGGTTATGAAGTATCCAAATGCAACCTTCAGAGATGTCTTAAAGTTCTTGCCTGCACTTGATTTTCTCTTTACGGGCCTACTCTGTTTCTTTAAGTAATGAAATGGGTTGGGATCTCTTGCTTCTTTACTGAGAAACTCAGTTTTTTGAAACACTGGGTAAAGACTTATTTACAAGCCCCCTGCTGTTGTTAATGGGAGTGGTAGTGGACACACTTTGAAAATGTAACCAAGAAACAGAAAAATAAAACAAGTGAATGTTTAGGTTTTTTAGCACTCAGTTCCTCTCAGAGCCTCAATAGGTTCTTCATCATGCTCATTCCACTGGGTTACTCTGGTAAAAATGGGAGCCATCTAGCTATTTAGGCAATAAAATACATTGCAGACCCAAACTCTTACAGTGCCTTTTATGCCGAAGTGTTTCAAAATGCAGTGCAAATCCAGGGGAATAGAAAGGTGCCATTTCCATGGGCCAAAATTCCAATTTTAGTTTTGAATTGGAAACAAAAGCAAATCTGGATCTCTGAACTCTGGGTGAGAAATCAGCAGTGGGTGGTATTGCTCTTAGAAAGGTCGAAAGCAAAACAGCTTGAAATTAGGCTGAAGCCTGGGAAATGTAACTACTCACAGGTTTTGCAGCAAATTATACCTTAAAAAAATGGAACTTAATTGAAAATGAGGATCACTGTAAGATTCTAAGGAAGTCTGGTGAGAAGTGATAGAGTTTTAGATGTAACTGTGTGTTCCGCTTGTTTGTGTGCATCTACATATTGACCAGAATTTAATATACTGCTTGGTTGATAAATAATTCATTAATTCCTCCTGTAAGATTTTAGCATATTTATTAAAAATTATCATGAAGAACTGGAATAGTATTTGTTTGAAAATTTTATCTATTGTAATCAGTGTTGAATATTATTAAAATCCTTTAAATAAGAAAACAATTTATTGGTTTTTCTTAACTGTTTGGGTTTGTTTTTTTTTTTTTTTTTGCTTTATTTGACCACTCTTGTAGCATGTCTGGTTCAGTTCCTCCTTTTTAAGTCATTTCTCCAAGAGTTTTGTGTGGATTCTTGCACATAGCAATGGAAAGAAAAGAATCAAACCAAACCAACCTAAAGAAATGTTAAGGAAAACAGAAAAAAAAAGAAGTAGTTTGCATACTTCTGAGATATTTTTCTAAATATTTGCTGTATTGTAGACTTAGTGCTCTTAAACTGTTGTAATACTTGCTTTGTTTTACACTTGCAGGAAAAGTTTGATATCAAAATTGATACTCAGATTTGTCAAACTTTCAAACTTTTTTTTAGGCACCTATGCTTAACTTCAAGCCTTTTACATTTCTGAATAACTTCAAGCAGTAGAAGAAATGTCATTACTGCTTTGTGAAGCATCAAACCCTCAGGGATGTCAGGGACGCATCCATCTAGCAATGATGTGACATGGCTGCAGATGTTCTGTTGCTGTTTGAGGCAACGCTGTACTCCAGGCATGCAGGTGCTTTTGAAAAGTTAATCCACTGATACTTCAGGTTTCTGTTCTGCTTTATCTTTCTCTTTGGCCAGGTAGTATCAGTAAGCCTGTCCTTTAGCATCAATAGCTTCAATTAAGAAAAATGCACTTTGAAACGTACTCTAAGTTGCAACTTTGCACTCCCAAGTATTCAGATGGTGTAGAAAGCATCTGAACTAAAAAAATAAATGGATTTTGTCATGCTGTCAGTAAAGTTCAGTCTCACCAATGTCTCTGTTATGTTTGTATTATTCTTTCTAAGTTAGGGAAAGGCTGCTCTCTCCAGCCAGAACCCTTGCTAATGTTGGAGTGGGCATGACTGCATGTTCTAAGCAGAGACATCCAGCATCCTGTTAGTCCAAAGGTCCTCACTTAGTGCCTGCTGAGGCCTGAATACCTGTAGGTATCCAGATGAGGAGAGCCTGTGCCTATAAGGTAATGAGTTCACGATAAAGCTTTTCTTCATGCAAACACATACAAAGGAGTGGGACCAAACATGCTATGACTTGATAACCTGGAAGCCTTTCTGAGCCTGGTATCCCATTCTCATGGTGCTTATGACAACAGTGAGAGTGGAAAACCTGTGAGTTGTGGGACTTAACATATTTAAGCCTGTATGATTGCTGACAGTTGAGCCGAAGGGTGATTCCAGCATTTCACTGGGCAGCCTGTTGTAATACCTGATCACAAGCTCAGTGACGACATTTTTCCTAATATCCAGTGTAAACCTCCCCTGGGGCAGCTTGAGGCCGTTACCTCTTGTCCTATCACTTGTTACTTGGGGAAAGAGACCAGCCATCTTCTCCTTCCACCCTCCTTTCATGTAGTTGTAGAGATAAAGTCCCCCGTGAGCCTTCTCTTCTCTAAGCTAAACAACCCCAGTTCATTCAAAAAGGGAACTGTTTCTCCTAAGGCTTGTGCTCCACACACTTCACCAGCTTTGTTGCCCTTCTCTGGGTAGGGGTCCACTGTGCTGGTGAGATGTTTTATTTAAACTATGTGAGTTGACACTGGAAGCTGACTGACTGAGAAATTTACAAGTTAACTAATGAGGTTTTCATTTGAAATTCAGGCAGAGCTGGCAGTAAGACATGTTTTTCTTACCATTTTAATACAGATGTAACATGGTTGGTCTTAAAGTGCAGAAGCAACCGTTCCCATCTCTGGAGAAATGCTGTAAATAGCAGCTGCTTGTTGTTAGTCCAGCTTCAATGCACCTAATGTGCCGAACACGGAACCACAAAATACCTGAATAACTGAAAAGGTATCACAGCGGATAAAGATATAACTCTCCTGTATCCTGACTTTCAGAGTCTTTCTGTAAATTGTATTTCTTGGTGTGCACTGTTGTTTCACTTACCTTACAGCTACTAAATGATGGGAAAACTGTTTCCTAAGTACCTTAGGAAGCCCACAAATTTAATGGCTGCTCATTATTCTGTGATCTAGCATAAATACTGTGGAATGGGAACAGAGGAGCTCCTAAGTGGGTTTTTTGAAATCCTGAAGAGCTGTTCCAGGGTTTCACTCTACACAGCTGATTTGCCTCCTGTTTTTATGGAGTGTCATATCTACAAAATGTACTATTTGAAAAGTGACTCTATTTTGAACACCACAGGCATAAGAGACCATTGAAGAATATACTGTAACTCTGAGCCAAGTTTGGACAGCACTTTGAAAGTAGCATTCCTAGGGATGACCTGAGAAACAGAGATGCTAAGGTAATAAACTGTGAAGTTCTTTACCAGTCCATGATTGATGTAACAGAACCTGTTCTACAAAGGAAATAGCAGCTTATTTACTTTTTCGTTCTTCTTCCTTTCCCTATTTCAAAAATCAGTCCTCTCTTGGAATTTGTGATACTGGGCAAGACTCCAGGGAACAAGAGAACATGAAAATTGTCCAAGCTTCTGAGCCTGTGAGGCATTCATGCACATAAGGGAAGAAATAATTTGTAGACCAAAAAAAAAAAAACCTCAATCCCAGGGAAAAAAAGAAATAAAAAAAATAAAAAGGACTTCTCTGAAGATGTGTAATACTCAGTACAATGTTGTTTTATGGCCTGGCACCAGTTCTACATATGTTAACAAAATGTCTATCCATTAGCCCTTTGATGTGGCTTCCAGATATCCCCCCTCTGCTCAAACTAAATCATGCATACAATAGAGTTTTGAGTAGAAATGTTTTAAGAGCCTGGTGCCATCACGTTATGGCTCCATTATCACATTTTCTCCATGTGGATTGTTTTGCTATTCATTCCAAGATGTTGAATGGTTTGTAAGTGCATTCTGTGAGCCCCTCTCCTGTAAGCTGATCTTAGAGTTTAAGAGATGATTATGGAGATTGGGTTTTGAGCATGCAAGCCCATTAGTTCATGATAGTGAACTGATGGGAAAGAAGAAGAAGAAGAAAGAGAAATTATGAAGATGGGACATTGGCACTGTTAGGAAATCTATTTTCTTTCAAGTTTTTGTATCAGTATTTGCTGAGAGAAGTAGTACACTCTCTATATTTATTTTATTAGTAATGGGACTTTGTATTAATTGGGGTGGGTTTTTTCTAGTGTGCCTTAAATATTGCCATCATTTGCTCTTAAACAAAGGTTGTGATGAAAACAGTCAAATTAATATGAAACTGATATAGAGGAAAATTTTTCTTTGTAACTTAACCATTTTAAAAACCTTTCTTTTAGCGCCAGAAGGCCTATCAAATTTTAAGGCTGAAGTACATGCTAAATTTTATAGTGTAAAGCTTGGCAAATATAAAACTTGAACTGCCAATTTAAAACCCAAGAGCTGACTGAAAGCATTTAATTCTGCTAGGAAGAACTTGGCAATAGTTTGCCTTCTGAATCTGAATGACAGATGCACTCTGAATTAGGCATGGTTTTTTTTGGAAATCTCAGTAGCTGGGCGTGCACAAATACATCTTAAAGGTCATTTGTACATAGGTGGTTGATGTCAGAAAGGGGCAGCAGTTAAAAAGCATTGTGCTACTTAGAAGATGTGTCTGAAATGTTGGTGGAACCAGTTAAAGTGTGTACGTGGAAAACAGATTCAAACCAAATTAGATCTTCTAAAAAATTATTTTCCTGATACTTTTTTTCTGGAAGGTATCAGTCAGGTTCACCAGTGTAATGTGACCTTGCTAATGTTCAGACATTTCCAGAATGACTAGACCATATCTATAAAAAGGCATCTGAGAGTAGGGGAGAGGGCCAGGGTGATAGCAGGCTCTGCTGATCTTGGAGGCACCTCAGGTTGCTGTGTGTCTTAGCTTGCTGATGCCAGAGCAGAACCAAAGTGTGCTTCACTGGGTGCAGGCAAGCCAGCAGCTCTTGGAAAGGGTCCTCCTCTTGCCAGCTGAGGCATGGTAGCTGTCACTGCATATGAGCTATTGCAGTATGAAGGAAAAATGTATTAGCTTTGATTGCTATTGATGTCTGATCTTCAGAGGGAGCAGGACCGTCTTAGAGGGCTTACTCAACTCACTGCATGCAACTGTAACCAGTGATATCCTAGGTTGTTGCAGCACCAGGGTGGCAGTCGCAAGGGACGAGGACATCTAGGTGGCCTTTCTCACTACAGCCAAGTGAAGTTTGAAGGAATTCAGTGCTGCTGTCACCCTGCTAGACATGTTCTAATTGGATCCTCTTGATTCAAGCTCAGTGTGCTTTCTGCCTTCCACCTAAGCTTGGACACAGGTATCACCATATGCATGACAGCTGCATGCCTATACCAGCCCCTTTTGTTTTCTGAATCCAGAGTGGGATCTTCCCAGAGCCACTTGCTAGACCTTTGCACTGTGCATTACTCTTGAGAGAATTTGCTTGAGTTTTAAATCCTCTACTTCATAAACTGCAACCAACTGAATTATGAGACTAGAAATTAATTAGTAACATCTAGGATGCTTGTTCTATGGGGCAGCAAATTTATCTGGGCACACAGTTTTGTAGTGCTTTTGATGATGTGAGATACACTGTAATACTTTTTCTTCCCACCCATTCTTTTGCCTCTGCTTCCGCACAGCACTTTAAAGAATTACCATGGGATTTTATTTTGGTAATAATTTACAAACACACATAGGGTTTGCAGAATGGTTGTGAAAGCTTTTTTTTTCTCCAGATTGAAAAAGTTATCATCTAGAATTACACTGCACCCTTCTTACATTCTGATACGCAAGAGTATCTAAAGGCTAGTTGTAAGCTTGGCAGATGTGATACTTGCCTGAGGCATGAAGAAACCACAATATTGAGGAAGAGGAAAGAAACGATATCGTACTTCTCATTATGAATAAGTAGATGCCAGAAATGCTAGTGCCAAGCATCAAGGATTAGCTTAAAAACAACTGTTCACTACAAAAGTAGTCAAATAACACAGAGGTATGTTTCTATTTGTGGGTGCATACTTCATGCTTGATCTTGTACAACAGAAGAAGGATGACTGAGATAGTTCTTGTCCTAGTGGTGAATATAGTGCTAAAAAAATTAAACGCTTTCCATGCGAGTCTAATGGAAAACTGCATGTCTTAGAGTGGGTGGGTTGGATGTAGATGGCTGTTTGACACAGATTCGGAGGTTCCTACACAAAGGACTAACACAAAGGAAGATCTGATAGCGAGATTTTAAGTGGTGGATGGAACTAACTTTGGTAATGGAGCAGAAAAGCTAAAAGCAGTGAAATGGGCAGGTTGGGGCTGAGGTGAAAGGGGGAAAGAACTTGGTCTGCCCAATCACACTGAGATCCTGACAATAGAAGTGTTATTCTAAGAAATGTGTGGTTGCAGCAACTGAGATAGTTGCTCAAGGATGTAGCACAGCATCTAGCAGAGTTCATATTTTTGGTGGGCAGAGACACATTATTCCTGAGAAACACTGAACCAGCTGTAAAACTGTGGGTCAACATGTTAGGGTTTCACACACTGTATTGCTGCTTTGTGAGAACAAGGAGTGGGGAGAGATGGTGAAAATGATAAGCTGACCACAGCTGGCATAGTCTTTAAGAACTAGTCTCAAGAGCTTGTTTTTTTCTCATAATTCGAAATGTTGATATAATTCGTTGTTTGGGTTTTTTTTAATACAATTGTATGTATTTTTTTGTAGAGTTTCATCAGCATAAGAGTCCCCTAGGCTTCTGAGACCTTAAAAGCCTTGCACATTGCCACTATAGCTTTATTGTAAAAGTAGTCACAATAATACAAAAGTATTTATTATGGTTTGGCAGAGAAAAATGCACTGTAGTGCACATTTTACAAGTACAATTTTCCAAAATGATTGTTAATAAAATGTTAAAGATCTTGTGAGGCTTGCAGACATAAATCTTGATTAAATCAAAGAATGAGATTTGTTCATAGAGTTTCTCCAGTATTTATCAGTACTTATATGAACAATATATTATGATGCAATATGTAAGTTATCTAGAATTTCATAGTGCACAAATGCAATTCTGATTCATTGTAACAGGTAAATGTAAATTTTGGACAAATTCCTGATTTACGTGTTGGCTCTTTTCAATAGCACTTGTCAGAAAAGTAAACTGGTTTATGTGCTTAGGACTGAGATCCCATTTCTTCTTTATTGAAGTTGCGAAGTAAAAAAAGGACATATTTCAGGGTGTTTAACAGAAAATGTATTTTGTTCTACAGGTTCCTTAGGTTTGCTGTTTTATACATGCTAAAATGTATGCACAGCCTGTGCTTTTCACACTAGTTATTATGCTGTCATTTATTCCATAGACAATTTTATAAATTTGAACAAAAATCAACTAAAATGCATCTTGTGGTATTACATTGTCTGTTGACATCTGATTTTTATCACCGTGTTTGAGTTTACAGCTATCATGGTGAAATGTTAGTCTCAAGAACAATGTACAATGGTATAAATTCTTCATAATAAAAATACATCCCATTTCATCTAATCATGCGTACATTATCATATACAGGGTGAATGGAATAATAGCATGATGTAAGATGAAATAGTCTGTAAATAATTCTGCTTTAGAAATTCTACCAAATCAGTGTGTTTTTTTCCTAGATTGCATATAAGCAAATATGAGTAGGATTTTCCTTGTATTTTAAATATTTTACCTCTTCAGAGAAGGATATTAATGCTGTCTCAGTACTTCTGTATCACTTAAAATTCTGGGCTTTACTTTTTAATTGTATGCCTAGTCTAATTGTCATCGTGTTTAGTTTCTGCATTCATTGATGTCAACTGGACAGAGATTTTTCTCATCCTGTCTATGTCCAAAGTTTAATGTTTTGCTTGTGGGAGAAGGTAATTCTTCAAATAATGTTACTCCACTGTAATGGAATTTCTTGGTGTAAGCTATATACATGTATATGTGTATATGATAGTTTTAGGACACTACCTTCAATGACGTACTGCTCTGCAGAGTAGAGCATAATCTACCATTCCAAATGGGGAATGCCTGTCATCCAGCTTAGAATCATAGAATCATAGAATAGTTAGGGTTGGAAAGAACCTTAAGATGATCTACTTCCAACCCCCCTGCCATGGGCAGGGACACCTCCCACTAAACCATGCCACCCAAGGCTATGCCCAACCTGGCCTTGAACACTGCCAGGGATGGAGCATTCACAACTTCC
>JANRGW010025386.1:0-10347 GCA_024733675.1 Psilopsiagon aymara
GAACCGATCCCGCTGCCCGTGCGGCGCTGGGGCCTCGACCGTTCCCGCTCCATCCCTTCTCCCCACGGAGCAGGATGGCGCGGGGCGGGCGCTGCCATTCCCTCGGGCTCCGCCTCAGCCCCGTCCCGGCTCCCGCTTCGGTGCCGCTCTCTCGGCGACGGTGACACCCGCGGGGCTGTTCCCGATGCTCCGATCCCGCTGGAACGGGGTGGGGGGGGGTGGTGGTGTGGGGGGGTCCTCATCCCTATGGGACGCAGTTGGGAATGGTGCCCCTGGAGCAGGGCCCGCGGAGCCGGGATGGGGATGCTGCGGCTTCCAGCGGGGACAGTCGGAGCTCGAAGGCTTTCAGGTCCCTTCCCCGGGGTGAGGGCTGTGGATGCGGAGCCCATCCCTGAGGTTGGACCCCCGGGATGCGCCATGCGGAGGGCTCGGGGCCGCCTCCAGTGGGGTGCCCCGGGGCTCGCTCTGCCCATAGGAAGGCGCTGGGTCCGGGCAGGGGGGTGCAGGGAGGAGGAGGTGCGGAGCCCCACGGGGGCCTCGTGCAGAGCGCGGTGCAGCGGGGTCTGGGCACGGGGGGAGCGGGATGGGGCAATCCCCGCTCCTGGAACGCAGCGGAGCAGCGGAGGTGGTGATTCAGCCCTTGCACAACCCATAGACAGCCGCTTCCTTCCTCCTCCCGCCTGACTCATCCTCCCCGGGCACCGCCCTGGGATGGGTGCTGAGTTCCCCCTTTCACAGCACGGGAGCCACAGATCCGGAGCAGGGCCCGGGGTGTCCCCATGGCAGCCGGAGCGGTGCCCCCATTGCAGTGCATCCCTGTGCTGGATGGCGGCTCCTGGTCTGGATCCAAGGGGATAACGCCCGTCCTGGGCATCGCTTTGAGCGCAGTGGGTAACTCAGGACCACGCAGCACTTCCATCAGTCCCCCCACACACACACTCCCGGAGGGATGGGGGGGATAATGTGACCCCCGCAGGGTGGGGTCCAGGAACTGAGGTACAACACAAAGCACTGCTGCTGCCACCAATGCGAATGAGAAGGGAATAACAAGGGAAGAGAACACAGCCGCTCACCACCCACCGACCGATACCCAGCAGTGATCCAGCCCTTCCAGGGAACTGCCCCAGTGCCTATGCCGGCCATGAGGTGCTGTGCTATGCAGTACCCCTTGGGGCAGGTTGGGGCTGGGGTCCTGGCTCTGCTCCCTCCCCGCTCCCCTCCTCCCTGGCAGAGCAGAGGCTCAGGAAGTCCTTGGTCAGAGGGAGCATCACTGAGCAGCCACTGAAAGCAGCGGTGGTATCAGCGCTGCAGTCAAAGCCACAGCGCTGCAGCAGCTACTGAGGAGGATAATGAGTGCTGCTGCCGAGCCCAGGCCAGATCCTGTCAGCATCCATCAACACCTCCTCCTTGTGTTCTGTACTCTTCAGGGTTCTTTTTTTACCGTTCTCAGTTGGGTGTTCTCCTGTTGAATCCTTGAGCAGCGAATGGCACATCCCTGCTCGTCATCCTCCCACCCCTGGCCTGGGTTTAACTCTCTGCAGCCTTCACAGCTACTCCCTGCAGCAGTTCCTGTTCCGCAGCAGCTTGGCCAAGGTTGTGGTGGATCCTCGAGCTACCAGCACTGGGCCCCTGGGAAGGGAGGACGGTTAAAAGGAGAGGGTGAAAGCGTATTCCAGCTGTATCCTTAAACCAGGGAATGGGCAAGGCCAGCCTGTACTCCCAGTATGAGCAGATGTAGTTGTTGGGGCTCTCCAGTGTGTAAGCAGGTACCAGAACTTCTCATTTCATAGAGTCACCACAAAGTGGTTTGGGTTGAAGGGACCTTAAAGCTGATCCAGCTCCATCCCCCCTCTCCTGTCCCTCCATCCCTTGGCCAAAGCCCCTCTCCAGGTTTCCTGCAGCCCCTTCAGGCACTGGAGCTGCTCTGAGGTCTCCCCTTCAGGAGCCTTCTCCTGTCCAGTCTGCCCCGGCCCCGCTCTCATCCTGGCTCCAGAGCAGAGCTGCTCCAGCCCTCAGCATCCCCATGGCCTCCTCTGCCCTTGCTCCATCACCTCCATATCCTTTATCCATCTCTATTGGGAAGCTTGGCAAAACGGCCTGATGGACTTGAAGGGAAGCTCCAAGTGCATCGTTTGGCCTTCCTGGGATCCTCTGAATGCGAAGTTTCAAGGCTGCTCTTTCCCGAGGCGGTGTCAGCACAGCCCTGTCTGGGAACTGCCTGGTTTGCATCCACTTCCAGTGGAGCATCAGCAAGCGGCAGCTTCAGCGCAGCAGGAAGAGCAGCCTGCAGGATCCCAGGCACCCCCCAGGCAGAGCCTCTGCTGAAGAGGGAGGCGAGAGCCCGGCCTGGACCATCCACAGCGTTGTTTCCCTTTCGAGTGTCACTTCCAGCCTTTCCTCTGCAAAGGTCAGCCCTGAGCCTCAGCTGGTGAGGGCTTCATGGGGTGGACGTCAGGAGAGTATCGCACAGCTTCTGGGGGGAGTCGTGCAGTTTGTGCTCTGTTTCCTGCGACTTCAGATGTAGATGGGACCAGGCCAGGAGGAAACGAAAGCCTTAGGTACGCTCAAACACATCTCTGCTGTGGTGGGGCTGAGTGGAGTCCTCAGTGTTTCACTGCTGACGGGTTTGGAATCCTGAAGGGTTGTACAGCACAGGGTGGAGGTCTCAAGACTGCTTTGTCCTTGTGTTTGGAATTCCATCAGGATCCAGCCTTCTGTTCATAGAAATCACATAATGTCTCTTAGCTATTTCTTCAGTTATTAATAGTGATAGAGCTCCTACACCTTCAGTTGGAGAGAAACTCCGTTCTCCTGATCCAGGAGGGTGGTTTCAAATGCTGCCGCATCTCTGCCCCTCTCAGCTGAAGAGATTGCGTTTGGTGTGTGTCATCCAACGTGGCAGTGCCTGAGGAGGTGGCTCTGGTGGTCCTGTTGCTTGAGGAGCATCTGCTTCGGAGGCTGTTTGGCTTCAGGCTTTAGGAGAAAGCACAGGAACTTACAGCAGTGTCTGTAGCATCAGGTGTTAGTTACCGGTGGGCACAGGAGGTCGGAGCTCTGTTCTGCTGAGGAAGGCTGTTCTTAGGGCTTTCGTATCAAAAATAGATGGTTTGGAGTCATTAGGGTGTCGTGTGGCTCAGCCTGTCATGCTTTAAGCCCAGACAGTCCCTATGCCCCACTCAGCCACTCACTCATTCCCCTTGCTGGGATGGGGGGAGAGTGGGAAGGGTTCAAGTGGGAAAACAGCTGCGTTGGGATAAAGCCGGGTGAAGAGATGAAGCAGAACAAGGAATTGGTTCACCACATCGTGGTCAGGTGGGTGTGGAGCCATCCCCAGGGCAGCAGAGCTTGCAAGAAGACAAATCACTCCCAGCATCCTCCCTTTCCTCCTTCTGTGCATGCTGAGCATGGTACCCCATGGTCTGGGGTATCCCCTGGTCACTTGGGTTGGATGTCCTGGCTGTGTCCCCCCAGAATCCTTGTGGTTCTTCTAGAGAGAGAAGTGAGGGGCAGCAAAGGCCCTGACTGTGTGTAAGCCCAGCGATAAGGAAAACATCTCTGCTATCAACACAGTTTCCAGCCCTGCTCCAAAACGCAGCCCACAGCTGCTGCTGAGGAGGAAATTAACTCTGCCCTGGCCAAACCAGCACAGAGGAGGGAAGAAGTTATGGCATCAGAGACTGGTTTGGGTTGGAAGGGACCTTAAAGCTCCTCCAGTTCCAACCCCTGCCATTGCAGGGACCCCTTCCATAGAGCAGGGTGCTCCAAGCCCCTGTGTCCAACCTGGATTGAGCACTGCAGGGATGGGGCAGCCACAGCTTCTCTGGGCACCCTGGGCCGGTGTCCCACCACTGCAAAGCAAAATGAATTTCATCTCTTTTGCTTCTGAACAGATGATTCCCATGGGGTGAAGCGTGGATATTCCCTGTTGAATGTGACCATGTTCCTTGGGAGTCTGATGGAGCAATAGCTTCAGAATCCACTGTGAGCCCTCAAACAGCTCATGGTGGTGCTGTCATCCAGGCTGAACAAGTGGGGTTCTGGGGGGGGATCTTCTGACCCTGCTGACTCCTGAATCCCCATCTCTGACGAGGCTGATGGTGTGTGACCTCTGACGGAGGTTTGGAGAGGCGGGTGGCTTCAATCGGCAACCATGGCATGGTTTGGGGTAGAAGGGACCTTAATGCTCATCCCGTTCCAACCCCCTGCCACCCAGTTCTGGAGCTCTCCTCTCTGGAGGGCAAAAGAGCCTCTCAGCGCGTTCATTTGGGAAGTAGCTGGAGCGAGGACAGCACCAAAGCCACTTGGAGCAGGTATGAGTGTACCTAGAGAGCTCATTCTAAACCAGGCGTGCTGGTTTGGAGCTGAACCTCAGCTCAGTGGGTTAGGAATCTCCCAGGGATGTGCACAACTCCCACAGGGAGAACGTTTATGATTCAGATAGGTTTCCAGGCGGTGTGGACCATTCTGCACCAGTGCTGTGACCAGGTACGTGCCACAGCAGCATCCTGAGCCGCTGCCACGGGCTTGGAGCAGCCTGCTCCAGTGGAAGGTGTCCCTGCCTGAGGGGCTGGACCTGGAAGAGCTTTCAGGTCCCTTCCAACACAAAGCAAGCTGGGATTCTGTGATCCTTGGCATCCTCTGAGGGTGCTGCTTCCAGCTGGGATGGAGTTAATTCTCTCCCTGCTCCAAGGCTGTTTTGGCTTCGCTGGGAGAACAACGCTGATAAGGCCCCGGTGTTCGGTTGTAGCTCAGCAGCACTTGCCCTGATCAAGGACTGCTCAGCCCTGTGCTTGGCGAAGGGGCCTAAGAAGCCGGGAGGAAGCAGAGGCAGGAAACGTGAACCCCGAGCAGCCCAAGGGGTATTCCATCATCCCACCCCATCCCGCAGCGCTTCAGGCTCAGGAGAGCAACTGGGGAAGTTGGCTGGGAGCCCCCTGCCAGGCCAGGCAGTGCTCCGCGGTGGTAACTGTGGCCATCTCCTGGCCCTCTTGGGCTTTATTCCTCTCCTTCCTTTTCCCTTTCCATTTCTTTAATGTCGTTATTAACTTTATTTCCATTATCACCCTGTTCTTACCCCTCTGCTTTTCCCTCTCCCGAAGCTGCTCCCCATCCCTCTGGCAGGGCTGTGTGAGCCTGGGGCTGCCTGGTTCTTCATCGCTGCAGTGTTGGACCCTGCAGGAGCGCGGGGGGGAGACGAGGCCTTTGCTGTGTGTGTGTGTGTGTGCCCTGGGTTCCGCAGTGGCAGTGGGTTCTCCCCTTTGCTGTAGCTGGTGCGGGGCTTTGGGCTGGGAGCAGCCCCGGTAACACCAGTGGTTTAGTTGTTGCGAAGTAATGCTTACCCCATCAAGGCCTTTCCAATCTCATGCTCTACCAGTGAGGAGGGGCGCAAGAAGCTTGGGGGGGGGGAGGAGGAGAGACAGGACACCTGACCCAACCTAGCCAAAGGGGTGTTCCATCCCGCAGCACGTCATGGCCAGTATATGAACTGGGGGGAGTCCCCCAGAAGGGCAGAGTGCTGCTGGGTTTCGAGCGTCGGGTGCTGAGCATTTGCGTTGAGCATCGCTGCTGGTTAGTGGTTTATTTCCTTCCCCTTTTACTCTTGTATTCTCTCCCCTTATTATTTCCCTTTGTAGTAGCAGGTTTGTGTTGTACTTGAGTTATTGTACTGTTATCTCAACCCGTGGGGTTTGCATTCCTCCCATTCTCCTCCCTGTTCCGCTGGGAGCCGGGGGGGAGAGGGAGGCAGGGAGTGATCGGCTGCTGGTGCTGAGTTACCGGTTGGGGTTCAACCCCAGCAGTGTCTTCCAGGAACATTCCCGGGCCTGCGCTGTTTATCCACTTTGTCTCATTCGAGCTCTATTTGTCCGTTCTTTTGCTGCTTTCCAGGGTGGAGTTCTCGGTGGTGGCAGCCGAAAGCAGAGGTTCCAGTTCCCGTTCCCATTGTGCTTTTTTGTGCTCGTACGTAGGTGGTTGCAGTTTCTGTCTGATCTTACCCCTTTCTGTTTAAAGCTGTTTCAAGATGAGAACTTGCCTTTAACATCTGGGACACGGACGGTTTCTAACCACAGGATTCCAATGCTGCCACAGCCTCTGAATGCTTTTGGGGTGCAGCAGCTCAGTGTCCTTCTGAAGCTGTCCTGGCCTCACCCCAGCCCCACAGCGACTTCACCTTTGTAACCACTCTGAATTCTCCACCTATTGCTGTCACAATTCACACCTCCTAAATACCTGCAGAGAGGTTTGATGCTTTGGTGTATTGCTCCTAACACAGCTCTAATTGTAACTGAATCCAAACTGTGTTGTCCTAAAGATCCAAAGTGTTAGAAAACGCTGTTGGAATTGTCATCACCGGGAATGTTGTCTGTGATGCCGAACTCCTTTTGGGTAAAGCTCATTTAATTGTGTTCTCTCTTCACTGTGTATTAAGATTCTATGCAGTGAAAGCAAATGTTGCTCAACC
This sequence comes from Psilopsiagon aymara, assembly GCA_024733675.1. Lineage (NCBI taxonomy): Eukaryota > Metazoa > Chordata > Aves > Psittaciformes > Psittacidae > Psilopsiagon > Psilopsiagon aymara. The sequence goes on from JANRGW010025386.1 coordinate 6,461, forward strand.
ACCTTTTGAGTTCCCAGCTCCCATTTAAACTGTGCTTGCGCTCCTGGTCGGTGACTCCAGTTGTTGTTTCCCCCCCGGTTCTAGGAGCCCCTGCGTAACGGAGGTGAAAAGATCCCCTAATCTAATACTTGTCTTTTAACTTTCAGCTTTGTGTTGTTCTTGGAAAGTTTCGCACCACTTGTGAATTCCTTGAACCTTGGCATTGGGAGCCCACTTGTGTTGGGCCCTCCTCCTTTACAGCTTGCTCACATTAAGACCCACTTGGCTCTTCAGCACTTGACCTCAGTTGCTCCCAACCCTTCGACACCTCCTTATGCTTGGTTAAACCAGGCAGTTCCGAAAAGCACCATGTTTAGCCCCAGAGGAACTTTACCTCCGAGGCCGAGAGGACCTAATCCATCCGGGAAAAAGCCTCCGGGATCCCTGCGGGGAGGAGGTGCCGCAGGTCACCCCCGGAAGCCCACTCCTGGAGCGCCTCAAGGGACAGGAACGGTGCCGAGGTTCTCGGGACAGGAAACCATTCAGTGGACGGGATCGCAGAGGATCAACGTCCGGGTAACCCTGCACAGGGCTGATCCGAGGAAGGTGAAGGAGAAGACAAACCTCCACCAGGAGCAGAAGGCAGAGCCCCGCAGCAGCCGCTGGGAGAACACCCCCTGCTCAGCCAGGACGATGGGACAGAAGCCCTCGGTCCCCACACAGGTCTCGGAGCGCAATTCCAATGCCCATACCCGCTACACCCCCGAGAGCGCCTCCAGCATCCTGGCGAGTTTTGGGCTGTCTAACGAAGACCTGGAGGAGCTCAGCCGCTATCCTGATGATCAGTTAACTCCCGAGAACATGCCACGGATCCTGCGGGAAATCCGGGTTCGTAAGATGGGGCCCTCCATCCCCGGGCTGCACGCTCAGAGCCGAGGAGAAGACGCCGTTGGGGTCAAGAGTAAAGTGATTGATTACGGCCATGCGAGTAAATACGGTTACGGCGAGGATCCTCTCGATGTGCACGCCTTCAATCCCGAAGGGCTCCCTGAAGATCCCCTGGAAGCACGTGTCTATAACCCCGAAGCATCAAGCGGAGAGAACAGGGAAGACTTCCCACGCGAGCAGAACATGCCGCAGAGCACCCCGATGGGCATCCCGCCGGCCAACATGATGTGTAACCCCGTGTTCCCGGTTGAAGAGTTAATAAAGCTGACGGGATTCCAGAATGAGCCCTCAACTCCTCGCTCCTTTTTTCCAGCGGAGACTGCAGGAAAGGTGCCCGGGTTGACCCCCGCCGGGCTCCCCATGGTCAAACCTGTAGCCCAGCCTGCCATGCCGCCTGTCATGCCGCCCATGATGCCGCCTCTGATGCCCCCCTTGGCCCAGCCCATGATGCAGCCGGTGATGCCTCCCCTGGTGCAGCAGACCATCCCGCAGCACGTGATGCCACCCATGGCCCAGCCGCCCTTCTCTGTCGAGCTCCTCGCAGCCATCAGCCGGCATGGAAGAACTCAGCACGACGCCGGGACGAGCTCCTCCAGCGCCCCGAGCAGCTCGGGAGTGGGACAAAAGCCTTTCCAGGCCCAGCTCGAGGGGCCTATTAAGTCTCCTTTTGGGATTGTGAAGGCATCGTGGCTCCCGGTGTTCCCGCAGACTGATTCCCAGAAGATAAAAAGGTTGCCCACTCCATCAATGATGAATGACTACTATGCTACATCTCCGAGAATATTCCCACATATGTGTTCTCTGTGTAACGTTGAATGCACTCATATGAAGGTGAGTGGCTTTCACAGATTCTTGCCTAAACTTGTACTCGCCAGCTTACCTGCTGCCCTGTTGTAGGCACTAATGTTCTCCCTGTGCAGTGTGTGAGGTGGGGGGCTGCTCCTCTCCGCTTGGAGTAGGCCCCCACGCTAACGCGTGCTGCTGGGAGGTGATTGTAAGGCGCTCGGTTCCAAACGGCATCTCAGAGTTGCCATGAATGTTGAGTTTCTACCTCGGTGCTCACTTATTTACGGCTTCTGTTGGGGCTTTCGAGTGCCAAACCCTGTTCTCTGTGCAGTAAAGCGCTAACGCCAGCGGGGTGAGTGAAATGTGTGTATCCAAAGGGGTAGATGAGATGCTGTGTGGTTTCCCCCCCCTTGCAAAACAAAGCAGCCCCTTCATCTCCCCGAGCGGGAGCTCCAGATGTGCTCTGCGAGCCAGGGACTGCTCCAGAGGCTGCCCATCAGCTCTGAGGGACACACAGACCGCTCTCATTCAGCTGAGCCTTCAGCTCTGAAGCAAATAATGCTTCCAGCTCCCGAAGGAAGAAAAGGAACTGGTGAATACTGAGGGAGAGAGCAAAGCCTGCGGAAAGCTGTGGATTGGTCTGGAAGCTTTAGGCTTGGTCTGTCCCAAAGCAAACTCGAGCGTTCAGTTTTAGTTTGATGTCAAAGGCATATAAAGAGCTTCCAGCAAGCCTCTGGAAGGCTGCTGTGCTCCTGTGCGGTCGGCAATCCCCCGCAGGAGTCCTTGGCCTGCTCTGTGCTGTGTGTTAAAGGTAGGGGAAGCAGTGGAGATGGTGATGGAGCTTCGGAGTAAGGGTTCTCCACCTGGAGGCTGAGCTGGGCAGGTGTGGGACAACCGAGCAAGGTAATAGGCAAAGTGCTTTGGGGACGTGTCACCCCTTGGGATGAGGGTTGTGCCGTAGGTTGCTTGCAGGGCTTTTTCACATGGAGTGAATGTTGTTGCCAAAAGCACCAAGGACTCAGCTGTGATGTTTGTTGGGAGTCTTCGAGGTTGTCCGTTGTCCCGAGGGCACCAAGAGCAGCCCATGCTCTCCAGAACCTTCCCTCCCTGTTGTGCAGCTCCCACCTTGGGTGTGTGTTACCTTTACTCTCTTTCATGTAGAGCTGCTGCTGTGTAGGCAGCTCCATCTGCTTTGAGCCCATGGGACACCACCATTGCCAAATAACCCCGGGAGTGAGCTGGTTTCTTGCTGCATAAAATAAAAGCTTGTACAGTACTACTCCAGTGTTATTTGTGGGTGAAGAGTGAAGAACCCCTCCGCTTTCAGCTTTACAGTTGGGTTTCCAAATGGAGTTGTCTTTGTCCCAATTGTTGTGGTTAAAGAGGACCCACACGTTCCGTGTGCGAAGCGTGAGGGAGGAAGCACGTGGAACCTTCAAACTGGAAGTGATGGGGAGATGGAGCAGCAGAAATAGGTGTGTATGGTGTGAGCTGTGCTGGGAAGTGCTTGTCATAGGGAGAACGTTTGCTTCATGCTGGTAGAAACATGAGGTGATGGAAGAAGATGCTCCAGAAGTCATGCAGAGAGGGCCGTGGTGGGCAGGAGCCTGGAGATGTGCTCTGGGGAAGCAGCTGTGTGGTGCTGGGCTCCTCTCTGCCGTGGGAGAGGGGGTGCTGGGTGAGCTGGATGGACCCTGGGTCTCCTCAGCACAGCTGTAGGTGGCCTGGAGCTTCAGAGGCGTTTTGAGGTCGCAGGGGTTCGATGTGGTTGCTGTGTGGGGTAGCAAGGACTGTGCAAAGCCTTTGCCATGGTCCCACGTGACAGCCGTGTGTGTGAGCTGGAGAGACATGGATGTGATGGATAAACCACCCCAGGGAGGAGGCATTGGCTGAAGGGTCCTGCTCAAAGGATTGTGGTCAACTGCTCAAGGGCCAAGCAGAGGTTGGGGATGACTCTCAGGGGTGATGTTGGGACCGGTGCTGTTCAGCATCTGTCAGTGACATGGACACTGCGATGGAGCACAGAGGGACGTGGAGCTGCTGCAGCGAGGCCAGAGGAGGCCATGGGGATGCTGAGGGCTGGAGCAGCTCTGCCCTGGAGCCAGGATGAGAGCGGGGCTGGGGCAGCCTGGACAGGAGAAGGCTCCTGAAGGGGAGAGCTCAGAGCAGCTCCA
>JANRGW010025389.1:0-10785 GCA_024733675.1 Psilopsiagon aymara
TATCAGTGCTGTTCTCAGGCCACAAGTCAAAAACACAGTGCTGCACCAACTACTAAGAAGGAGAAAAATGACTGCTAATGCTTAACCCATGACACTGGCAAAAGAAATTTTTAACCTCAGAGACAAATAGCTTAGTAAAATAGCTTTTTATAATAAAATAAAACCAAAAAAGACATATATGCAGAATGAATAATATGTTCCTTCAGATGCTGAGAACCCTATTTTCTTGCATCATCAACCAGATGATGGATGTACTTCCCAGGGCATGCTGCAGAGGTCTTGTCCAAGGAGAAAGGTTCCTCCTTTTAGCTGTTATACATAATTTTCTTACAAGAAAGTAACTCTACTTATAAATAATGTTCTCATGGGAACTTCTTGCTGTGCTTCTAGATAAAGATGCAGCTGTGCAGGTGGTGTAATTGTCCATGCTAAGTGGGAGCTGCCTGCAGGTTCCTCTGTTACAAGAGCTGGCTGAGTTTGCCTTGCAGCGAAGTCTTTTGTACTGTACAACCTGAAGCTGTGCTGGAGAGGCAGCCCAGCACAGAGCAGGTCTGCCAGTGCCCATGTTAACTTTGATGTCGATCACCAATGGCCTCCCAGTCAGAATGAGTATGCTGCACCCTTTAATTCATATAGACTTTACTGTTCCTAAATATATTTTAAGTTACAAATTATATTTGAAGCTGTTCAGCTAACAAAGTTTCTTGATAGAGTGGGATGTTATCTCTCTCATAACACCCAGGTTCCCCGGCAGCATTGCTCATGCAGAAGAGATGACCTGTTTAAGGTCACTAGCTCATCAGCACAATGTCTTCCACAGGGCTCCTAATACAGAAGGCAAGGAAAATATCAAGAGTGGCAAGCTAACCCCCAAAATATTAATTTTGCTTTCTCTTTTTATTAAGTTAATTGCATATCTAGCAAGGACTTGCAAGTTTGCTTATAGGTAGACCAAAATATAGGCATTACACAAAATTTTCATTAAACCACATTTTATAAGGCAGCTAACTTAGCATCATAAAAGACTGAAAAGTTAATCTATGTCATCTTTCACTGTTCAATAACCTAATTTGCTTTAATATTTTAACATCCATACTTTCCAGGTTTTTTTTTTTATTTTCTTCCCCAATTCCGTGAAATTATCTAACTGGGAGTTTGGTAAAACCTTTATTGATCTTTTTATTTCTTTTGCATTGCTAGTATGGTGCATCATATGAGATCTTATGTGTGTCAAATTTCAAGGGCAATTTTATGATGTTTAATAGTCTTTCCAGTGGTTAACCACAGCACCCTTTCATTAACAAACAAGCAATCATCATTTCCATTTTTTTCTTCAGTTGCTAACATGGCAAATGTAATAAATAGCTTATTAATGCTGGATTGTGGGAGCTTCTTGAGACCTAGCTTGCTGAAAAGAACAGATTAATACTCTTACCCCTGTCTTTGTGTGTAGCTCACAATTGATGCACTTGAATCTGATTTGCTGCAAAGCATTGCAGATTCATGTAAAATAGGCCATACAGATAACAGACAAGCACTAAAAATAAAAATACATTTATAAAAAGGCTTTGTGTAGCCTGAAAAAAGGCAAGAGAATTTGCATTACTGCATACTTTCCAGCTTTTTAAAAAAGATGACTCCACGCTCAGCCTATCAGTCAAAAACATTTAAAAGGCAAGAACAATTTATCTGGGAAATATATTTGACAATAAAATCCTAGAGTTGTAATTACAATTGGCAGACTCAAGTCTGCTATTGGTGGCAGCAATCTTACCAAGGGAAAAAAGGTGCATAATTTTTGTGATGTTCTGTGTTCATCAGGCTATGTTAATCTTGGACATGGTATGCTTCACTGGAGATGGAATGAAGCTGCATAAAAATTGCTTTTGTAATTTGCTAAAATAATCAAATTCACAGTTTGCTTTAAGGGGAGTAGAAAGAGCCCAGAAATAAAAGGAATAGGAATAGAGTATTATTGATTTGCATTATGGAAACCACTTCAAACAGACACTGGAAATCTCTCAAGGGTTGTGTGCTGGCTTGTATTTTCCTTTCCCAAAGTGGAGGTTAAGCATGCTACTTGAAATTCCTTGGGGGCTAGAAATGTAGCCCCTCAAAAAGACAAGCCATTACTGCTAAGATTTTTTCATTCTTAATGTGAATCATTTTCTTCTTTGCTCCTGCATCTCTCAAAGCGTAAGCCCAGAAGGAGTATGACCTCCTCCACACACTGTCCTCTAGATGCTGCATGTCTCTCTCTACCCTGCTCCAAATGTGTCCTGTTCTCAAAATTGCTAACTCCAATTGGGAACTTTTTAACTAAGGTTGTTCAAATGGCAGTGTCATCACATAGCATAAAACCAGCCCTGGAAGAGTTCAGTCTGTGTGTTTGAGGCAGCGTAAACAGGGATTGAAATTCATAAGGGAATTAAATCCTTTGTTCAAGACTGTGTAATATACTAAGGGAGCCCTGAAGAGGGCCTGTTATATCTAAGTCTGGTCAAGACAGTGCTTCAAGAGCTGCAAATGTGTTTCTCTAACTCTATTGACAAGCTGGAGTAAGCATTTATCCATGCAGGCAATGTGAATGCTCCTTTTGCGCCTGCAGTTGTCCATGGCTTGGGCAGCTCTTCCCCAGGTCTGTTAGGAGTCTATGTTAGGAGCTTTGTTGAGACATTTACAGTTCCTCTCTCATGTGTTCTCTGTTTCCCTCCTTTTACTTAAAGGCTTGCTTTAGCAATAAACTTCATTTCAGGAGTCTGAGTAGTTATTATCTCACAACTTTCAACTTCACCTGAGTAGTGTAAACCAAATCTCTTCCGTTCTTCTTGAAATAGAAGAAATTATTCTGAATTAAGGAACATGTAATGATTGATTGATAATTTGGTATGACTTGATTCTAATCATGGTAGTAGATGGCAATATGGATTTATTTTACTTTTTTTTAATTAAAGTTAAAATTAAAAAATATGGTGCTTCACTGAAGAAGCTGTTTTGAGCATGCAGTCTCTTGCTTTTTATTGTCTCTGTTGCAAGTCTTCTCTTAGGCTGCTTGACATCCTTACAGGTTGCCTGCCTTTGTGTATCCCTGTAGCTGCTTTCATTTTCTCCATTCTTTTGACTGCTTTTTTACAGAAGTATCATATGCCTGGTCAGGCTATGCACGTTTGCTGAGTTCACAAGTCACATAGCCATTTGGGACTATCTTACAGAAGATCGTGTGCTCTCTCTTGAGGGCTTTCTGAAAAGACAAGAAAATCCACTTTAATGCTGTCGAGGGCCTTTATTCATAATTCAATTGCTGTCTTTATGTACTGTTTTGGCAGTTAACTAAACTAGAAAGTTGTTGGTTTGTTTTCCATTTTTATTTTTTTTTTTTTTAGTTTTGATTCTTATTGATGGGGGGAAACATATTTGTCACTCTTCTGGCAAAAAAATCTTTCTCTCTTGCTTTCCTCTTTCTTCATCTCTCTTCCTGTTTCAGACTTTCAAATGATATTTTTCCCAAAGTGAAAAAGTATTGCATTTGAGCTCAGTCAATTCTCTTCTTTCTCAGTTTCAGCCTGTGTACATTACAAAGTGCATTAGTCCTGTTGCTTTTATTAACTCATGTTTCAGTAGCTCTTGAATTTCATTCTGAGCCAGCTCTGATCATACTGAAGGCTTGTGGTTTGTTTGTCACTTTGGGGGGGTTTATTCCTCCTCAACTGTTTTTGCCAGGCTTTCTATTAATCAGAAAACTATTTGGGACTTTTAGGCTTATGATGAAAAGTCAGCTGCAGGGGCAAACATCATTAATCTTGTGACCTTTAGAGCTTAATTCATTGCAATTTGAAATTCTGGCAAGCATTCTTCTGCACCCTATAATAAATAACTATTAGTTATAGATCTTGAAATTCAGTGATGAAACAGCTTATTGATTTCAGAATGTGGGATGGTTGTGATCTTTACTGCATTGTCGTCAAGACACCTTTATGCAACAGAATGCTGGAGAGAAGACATGCCCCTCCCATCTTCAAATAAAGTGGGAGCAATCTAGAAAATAAGTGAACATCTCGGTTTGAAAAGTATAGCGTAAAATGATAATGCGAAGGCAAGTGCTGCTCTAGTTGAAGAGGATACACAAAAATAGCCTTTGTGTGGAGTGAAAAATGGTGTGTAATTTTAAGGCATCTGAGGAATTAAATTTAGAAGTTTTCAAGTTACCTAAGACTCAATGTTTGCCCTGGGAAAATCTTTAGGCAGAAATGTTTAACAGTTTGACACACAACATGTCCAGAAAACGCCAGTGTTTCTTCATTCTGTAGTCACATCCATATATGTCCTTGGAGAGAGTCCAAGAACTTCTTACTAAGAAAGCAGGTGTAAAAATGTGCTACACTTTTGTGGTTTTTTGAAATTTATTTTTAAAGAACATAAGGGTATGTAGCTCCTGAATTCTTGAAAATGTTCAAATGCACAAGAAATCATGAGTCATATATCTCTATTAGATATTTCTTATTACCAGAGTGGATGTCAGTCTTCAGGGAAAATTATGGATGAAAGGCTAGTCTAATTTTTTTTTCAATGCTTTTATTGCTTCCAGTTAAAAAGTTAAAAAGTATGTGTCTTCTAAGACTCTTGTACATAGATAGTTATAATAGCTGTGCCCTAATAGGTTTGAGGATGTATCCATTGTAAAACTATGCTTGAGCTATTATTTGGAATATAATTATTGCTAAACTGGAAAGATAATATTTTTTTGTTTATGCCAAACACTGGTAACTGAAAGAATCATGGATTATAGCCCTTTTAAATTCCTTCTTTACTTTTGTCTGCTTACTGGGACAAGTTTTTTTCTTCTTTTTTTTTTTTTTTCTTCATCTTCTGTGCACTGCTTTTCTTAGCAGTACATTTAAAGTAAGTAAGCCTAGTTCTCTACAGCACAGTGAGCAGATTGGTTCCGAATGAAGTAGAGTGCTTGCAAAAAACTTTTTATGAGTATGATGAATCTCATGAATGTTAGCTTCCTTGAGATTTATTTCTACCTTTTCAGTTTTATATACTTAAAATATATAGCTTATAGATAAGTTTTAAAAGATATATTCAAACTCAAAGTTTAAGCAAATATAAGAACACGATATATACATTCACTCACGACTCTTTCGCTGTCATCCAGTAAAGTGTTCAATAACTATTTAATTTCTCATTAAAATTTCAATAGATATTATTACTACTTGGTAAGTTAAACATAAGATAATATCTAAAATTTGTAACTAGGGCTGTTTTCTCTGGGTCATTCAAATTTTATTGCGGAAATAACTACTAAATGAATAATTTGTCTGGTTCAACATAAACTTCTCCATTGGCACACACAAAAATTCAAGCTCTTTTGAGCTTCAAAGAAAAAAAATAAAATTTGCCCATCGCCAAGCAGCTGTACATTAAGAGTCTTTGATCTGAAAATTATGTTGATGGGCACTAATATCTTCTGGGCAGGTTGTAAGACTGACAGGTAAGAATGTTTTGCCCCTCTGCTACTTTGAAATTGCAAATGATCAATGAAAATCCTTGAATGAGGTATACACAGGAATGCAGAGGTTGATTTTTATACCTACTTAGACTTAGTTGAAACTATTTATCTTACTCTGTATTTGAATAAAGTAAGACACAGCTGCACCATTTCCAAAAAGTGTTTGTTTTTCTTTTTGAGGTTAAAATTCTTTTTATTCTTTGTTTTTCACTCTATAACAGCTTTCCAAAGCACCACTGTCCAGCTCAGTCGCATATCTTGCTTTAGGAATTAGTATTGAGCGGATAATGAATCTGAATGGTTGTCTATTGTCTAGGAACAAATTATCTATTTCTTTCAGGTCAGTTCCTGAAATACCTTCAAATACTTTGCATTTTCAAATGATTGGTATTTCTCAGGTGCAAACATTCTAACCCAGCCAAATTCATTGTTCCCAGGAAAGTAATTTGGATGTTGTATGGGCGTGTGTATGTACTTATATATGTATATATGCAAAGGTTTGAGTGCATAAGTGTTTTTACATGCATATATTCTCCTTATAAAGTATGCTATTGATCACATAAGAAAAAGTGGAAGTTGTTATGATTCTAAAATACAATTTGACACACTTTATGCTAGCACAGCTCTAGATGCTTGAAAGGGTCATGGATAAGACGTGGAAATAACATAATTTCTCAGAGGTCACCTGTTCAATGACACTGTGTCTGCATGTGTATAGGAAATTTGCAGATGAGCACAGTTTTCTATTATCAGAATCTCAGTAGGAAGAATTAAAGTGATTTAGATATTGTGCTGGTCTGTCATGACTCAGGTAAAGGAGGATTGAATGAGATCACTGTTCTGTAGCTCACTATTTGGGAAAGCTGTGAGAATTTCAGGAATCAAAAAAGATATGCAGAAAGCTTGAAGACTCTTGTTGGAAAAGGCAGTCAGTGACTTGCTTTATGTTTTGTCCTGTGTATCCTCTGTGTCATAAGGAGCAGCTGATGCCTAATAACTACATCAACTGATAAAACAATACTGGAAGTTATTTGGAGAAGCTGATGTTTCTTTTCTGCCCTGCTGTGGCTGACCAAACCAAGTTTCTAGCTTGAATCTCATGTTTGCTTAATAGCCGTTTGTTCTTAAATTCCTTTGTTAATTGTTTTTTCATAAAAATAATAGACTAGGCATTCATACCTTTTAACACTAAAATTTCATAATTTTCATGTGAATAGGTTTCTTTAACTAAACCTAAATATGAATGTATCCATATTAGGGAATATTTCCCTAATTTTCCTGGCATATAGAAGTTCTTAATAAATTCTTGGAAAGGAAAAAAGAAGGTGGAGGAAAATTTTCTGCATGCATTTTTGAGTTGTTTCCCAGGTGACCTACTAACTTGTTTGGTCACTGCATCCAAGTCATTTCACTGATATTTGACTATGCTTCAGTCTGGTTTTCAGACCAACTTCTACATTGCCACACAGTGCTGTATTGTAAAGAAGTAGAAGGTTGAATTGTAATCCCATCTGTTTTGAACTCCTGTATTATATAAACACTTTCAGATACAGGAAAAATCAGACTTGCTCCAGAGAATTTTGTGCTGATGTGAAGAATGGCTTGGAAAAAAATAACTGCAATAGTACAATAGTCAAAAATAGGTCATTAAGAGTTCTTAGTGTTCATTTCCCATCTCTCCTCTCACTCTTCACAAGAGAAACTGTTGCTTGTCACATTGTGATTAGTAAAAGTAATATTTCTACTTTCACCTTCCATTTGGTTTTCTATTTTTTTTTTTCTGTATAAGAGATGATACTACCACTTTAGCAAAGTGGCACTGCATTTACGTTATATATGTTTGAAAGAATTCTGAATAAGTGTTGCCAAGGAAGTGATGGGATGGTTGGTTTGCTTGTTTTCCAGGATGCTTATCCATTAAAAACGGAATTCTTGTTTTTGACAGATTTTTCTATAATTTTTTTTCCACCCAAAGTAATAACCAAGTGATTCAGATAATCAAAATTACGTCGCTCACAGTGCTTATTTTATTTATCGGCTCAAGAGTGCTTTTCACTACAAAATTTTTAAAAATTTGTAAATGAAATGTTATATATCTTTATCACGCAAGTTTGCACAGGGTTTAACTTTCAAAATAAAAAGCTTGAACATTATTAAATCACAGGTTTATGAAAAGTTGACACGATTTTCAGTTGTCTGTGTGCTACTTCCAAATTTTTTTCAGATCATGACTTCATGAGCTAGGCTGAGAACAATATTCAGTATCTCAAAAACTCAGCTGATGATGGAGAAGGATGAACTCAGTGGTAAAAATGATTGTTATGAAAGAAACTTCAACAAGTCATGCTTCTTATAATTTATTTCTTTAGGCCTTTAACTGGAAGTGATTCCAATGCTTGTTGCTATGACCAAGACAACAAAGATAGACAGAAGACAGCTGTTTCACATCACTTACCTACATTTCTATTTTTGTTGATTCATAAGCATTCATAATTTTCCTGATACATTTTCTGCATTAGCAATTATTCTGTCTTTAGGTTCTCCCCTAATAAGCATGTTTTTCATGGAGAAGTAGCCTTTTCTTTGGACTATTCCCAGTGGCCCATTGGAGTAGAAAAATGTTTCACTCTCCTGTCCATAGCGAAGTCTGTCTCACTATACTTAATTCTTGATTAATAGTTTTCACTGGTGAAAAGAAAAGATTTTTGGGGGGCATTTTGCATTGGTTTTTTTTTTGGTTGTTTGGTTTGGGTTTTGCCTTTTTTTTATTTTTTGGTTTGTTTTTTTGTTTGTTTTTTAATATCGATATACTTAACTGGATTCTTACATAGATTCAGATTTTCATTTTGTGTGTGTGGAATTTTTAGCCTGTTTCCTTTTTTTATCATCATATTTAGTATCATTTCATTGTTATGAGTGATACTGGCAGCAGACTATCATTTTTCAGGTCAAAAGGTACTTTCTGGTTTTTTTTGAATGCTCCTTGGTTTTGTGTCAATGGTTCAAGGTTTGTTGATGGGATTTGACTTAATTTTATAAACAGCTCTCCTGAGGGAAGGGTAATTGAAAATTACCAGTTCATTTTACTGCCTTTTCTAATTTTATAGTATCTTAAAGTAGCCTCTTCCATAGTACTCTTCAAGAAGTCAATAGATGGACAGAACCATGGCTGGGTCTATATGGCAATTCTGACAAAAGTTCCAGTAACAAGTTCTAATTTGAGAGTTAATTGTTTGAGAGAATTGATATTATGGAAATGAATGAGGTGGGGAAATTATCTGACTGCTCTTCAGATGAATTCTCTAAGAAAAAGAATCAAGGAGGTTGTAAGGTATGAGAATAATAGAAGAATTGATGTAACCTCAAATGTGGGGTAATTCCTGACTCCTAAACAATTGTACTTCTAAGTGATTCAGTTCAAGATGTTTAATCCTAAACTCCAACATTAAAAGCTGTGTAAGACTTAGAGCAATGTTTACACTCTGATTAAATTTACCTTAGCAAGGGTTTTACTTGTGTGGAAAAATGACATTGTATGTTGCATTGCCAATGATCTGGAGCCCATTTTCATTAAATTCAATTAAAACTGTTCTAATACAATAGATGCAAGGCTACGGAAGAGTTGTGGGTGTGGTGATGTTTTTTAATAATAATGTGAGTATAGGTGTTTGAAGGAAAAAAAAAAAAAAAAAGGAAGAACTGCTACGTGATCTTGGAACTCCTGCAGCTTTAGAGCAAAATTATTTTTAAAAAGTCAGTTTGCTTCTTGTGTCAGGAGATTAAAATCAGGCACTCTGGACATAGTCATACCAATGGTGTTCATTTTGATTGCTGACATACTGATTTCAGTTTTAGCTGTCCTAATACTGTTCTTGTTCCCATTCCCCCCCCCCCCCAAAAAAAAAAAAGTTTTCTCACCAAGCAGGTTTAATTTTTGTGTGGGTATAAATTAATTTAAATACTAAGAAAGGGATTTCCCGCAATACTGTGTAAGGCTGTTACCTTTTTTTTGTCTGTACCACAAGCCTTCTTTTTTTTTTTTTTTTTTTTTTTTTGTTACACAGAGCTTTTTATTTATTTTGTTTTTCATACTGCTAGATGTAGTACAATATTGTAAGAGACAGATATCGGAGGAAACCCTTCACTTAGATCATTATTCTGCACTGTGACAAGCATATTGCCAAGATATTAAAATGTAAGCTCGTTATTCTTTTTTTTTACATGAAAGTGTTAGGGACAGGAGTACTAAAAGACCTATAATAGAATAAGCATAAGAATGAACAGAAGATCATAATGGCAAATTTTTATGACTTTATTTCCCGAATGTGAAGGATATCTCCTATACTCTAGGATGCTTAAATTGCCTTACTAAAACCGGAATTGTTCTACTTCCGTGGTCTAACATGAGGTTGATTTTTCAAAGGAATGAACATTCTTGTTTCACTTGAACAATCACGACAGTTGCAAGACTGAACTGAAACTCTATAACTGGGCAAAACTTGACAACTTAGTGCTTGCAACTGCATAATTTAAATAATAGCAAAAATAAATGAATAATAATTATAATGCAGTTCATAGGCAGTAGGAGAGAATTTGACCATGGATTCTATGAGACTACATTGACACTTTAGGGAAATTGGATTCTTCCTTAGGTTAAAAGATACGTATTTTAAAATTGTGTTTTCTATTCCATATACAGCAAATGATTGATCAATTGCTGAGATGAGCAGCTCAAGAGAGGATGCCTTCAACACCTGAGCGGGAGGAAGCTCAGAGTCCTGGAGCCTCAACTCAGAGCTACGAGAACCACCCAGGAAGCCTCAAGTCCTAGACTAGGCTTGCCTAGGAGCCAGCAGCTCCGCTCAGCAGATGTCTCACAAGGGTGGTGCCAGGAAGAGGGGCATCAGCCCTGACTGATTAAAAACCTGCCCCACAGAGAGTGACCGACCAGAAAAGGGGCAAAAAGGGCAGGATTGTGGGATGCTGTTAAAAAGCTAAAAGATGTCAGGGATGCTGAGAAGAAGCAGCACTGCTTACTCCAGGCCCAAAATGTGCAGGAGTCTCAAGCATTCACTGTGGTTCATGGAGGAAAGGAGACTGCTAACCCATGAAGCTGGGAAACCACAACAAAAAAACAAACAAAAAAACACAACCAACCAACCAACCAACCTGTCGTGGTTTAAGCCGTAAATCAGTCACACAGTTTGTTCACTCACTTCCCCCTTTTTCTTCCCTCTGCTCCTGGAGGGATGGGAAGGAGAATCAAAAGAATG
>JANRGW010025390.1:2028-36348 GCA_024733675.1 Psilopsiagon aymara
ACTAAAACATTGGTGTTATCAGCGCTGTTCTCAGGCCACAAGTTAAAAACACAGTGCTGCACCAACTACTAAGAAGGGGAAAAATGACTGCTACTGCTGAACCCATGACAAATTCCTAAAAGAAGAATTATTCAATTCTTCTAACAGATATGAAGTGCATCTAATGAGTGAGTTTGACCAGTGAGTAAATACTCATTTTCTGTGTTATGTGACTTGAATTTTCAAGAACTTCAGGCCCGGGTTTGAGCGACCAGGATTAAGTGAATTGACTCATAAGGAGGTGGGGAGTGTAGATCCTTGTTTTCAACTTTGGTATGGTCTTTTCAGCGCAAACCACCATTTCTGTAACATACTGAGTTAGTACGCATTGTTGTAACTCTTTGAATGTGGGCATTGTAATCAGTAACATACAAATGGATGAATGCCTCTTTAGACTGTATCATTAACTTGGTATCATTGTGCCATGTACTTGGTGTGAAAAATGGAAATAGTTTTTTCCATATCGAGCTCAATATTTTTAAAGAGCTTTTGAAACTTCAAATGGGGAAGTTCTCAAGTGCATGGTGGTGTAATGCAATCCCTATTGAGAGTGTTTGTTTTCATTGTTGTAATTGATCTGTTGAGTGAACTTTGTCATCTGACCTTAATAATGTGGCAAGACTTCTGTCCACAGGTACACAAAAACAGGAAAGTGCACTTCTGCCAAAAGCAAGATAAAGTATCATATAGCACTGTACACAGACATATAAGAAAGATGTTAGATCCCACGGCAGGGATTCTGCTTAACCCTTGTTTCATCTGGTCTGGATTAAATTAACACATCAAGTTCTTCCCTTTTTTTCCTCACCATTTGCAATAGCTGATTTTTGCCTATGTAGATGCCTCTGGCTATGGCTGGTGTATCTTGGGGTAAAAAAATGCTTTTGTCCAAGGAGAAGATAGCAGAGCAGGTTTTCTGTGTGCATCTCATTTTAGCCTTTTGTCCTTTAAGCACAGGTGAGAGAGTAACTTGAACAAAACTATACATGTCTTTAAAAGGTGAATAAAGACTACATTGTGGTAGATCAGGTAGTAGGACTCTAGACAGAGCTAAGCAAACTCTTTGCTTTCTACTCTCTTGGCTTAACATTGTCAAAGGGGAGAATTAGGTTAGGTATTAGGAAGAAGTTCTCCCCTGTGAGGGTGCTGAGGCTCTGGCACAGGGTGCCCAGAGAAGCTGTGGCCGCCCCACCCCTGGCAGTGCTCAAGGCCAGGTTGGACAGGGCTTGGAGCAACCTGCTCCAGTGGCAGGCATCTCTGCCTGTGGCAGAGGGTTGGAACTGGATGAGCTTTAAGGTCCCTTCCAACCCAAACCAGTCTGGTATTCTGTGAAACTGTTTTCATTTGCCAGGAAGGATAGCTGTGCTTCCATGCTACTGTTTGGGGGTTTGGTTGGTGTTTTCTTTCTTTTAAACATCTGTATAGTAAGTATTAACAGCTTCGCTTTTACCAGTTCTTCACCTTCAACATGAATGCATGTAGTTTGTGTGTTAGCAACGTTTTGCCAAGAGAATGTAACGAACTGGAAGCGTTTTTTTCCCTTGTTATGAGTTAATGCAGAATTCCTCACTCAACCATGCTAGATATGGCAGTAAACATGTTCTAGTGCTATAATAACAAGATAAGAGTTGTTTTCATTTGTGAACAGATGAAGCTGGTATTTATGAGCCATCCTTGAGAGATGCAGCTTTACTGTTCTGAGTAATAGGGGCTCCTACTTGACAGAGATGAAACTATTTCTATCAGCTGCTTTAATGCTCGGAGCTTCAAGTCATGGCACAAATTTTGCCTTCTTTGAATCTCAGTACAAGTATGGATATATTGCTTCTCATATGTACACTTTACTGAAGGTGCATCTCATTTCTGGTTATTGTTTTCTGTTTTCCTCCCTCTCCAAGACATAATTGACCCAGCTATCCTGCGCCCTGGTCGACTGGATAAAACACTCTATGTGGGTCTGCCACCACCTGAAGATCGACTTGCTATTTTAAAGACTATCACCAAAGTGAGTATTTGGAAATAAATCCTTATCTCAAAGCTTGGTGGAATGATTTAAGACAAAGTAAAATTTTACAGAGAATTACAGGATCCTGTCTCATTAAACACTTGCAGATATTACGTGAGGTCATAAAAATAAACCATCAGTTACATCTGCTCTTAAAATTGCTCTGAGCTGATAAATCTTGAGTAAAGCAAACCTGGTAAGCATAGAAGCTGCTGCCTTAATAATTACCATTTGAACAGATTTAATGAAAAGATTCCTATGTGTGAGTAATGGGCCTAGAAGCATTTTGCAGACTTTTTTAGGGGGGTTTCACGCGTTCACCAGGATGATTCACAACTCCAGCTGAATTTGCTCAACAGCAATTGTGCCACTTAATTGCCTTTAGGGTTAAAGGAATCTTGTGATGATAAAGATTGTAGGTCATAGTAATGTGAAAATGGAAAGTATCATGGGCCCTCCCTGGGGTTGATGGCACATTCTGCCACCTCGGAGGTGTGGATTATAGAATTCTAAGGAAGAAGTTCGTTACTGTAAGGGTGGTGAGGCACTGGCAGAGATTGCCAGAAAGTTGTGAATGCTCCATCCCTGGCAGTGTTCAAGACCAGGTTGGATGGAGTCTTGGGTGATGTGGTCTAGTGTGAGGGGTCCCTGCCCATGGCAGGGGGATTGGAACTGGATGAGCTTTAAGGTCCTTTGCAACCCAAACCATTTCTCTAAGTATTACAGCAGCAATCAAGGCCTTTAAAAAAACCCATGGAAATCATTATGAATTACTTGGATATTTTCTACTTCTTCCAATAGATCAGCAGCATTGGTTGTTAGAAGCAGGTATTCTGTCCAATTTTACGGGGGTTTTTGTGAGCTGCAGAGGAGACCAGTCTTCACTCTAAGGAAAGCTAACACTGTATTCTGAAGAGTGTGGCAAAAATTACTTAGGAACTTTGTAAAAAAGGTAATTCAGACTCATGTAAGCATAAAGTTGTGGTATAGGCAATAGTTAATCCCATAGGAGAATTCAGAAAGTGAGAACTCATTCAAGCATGTTCCTTCATGCCAAAATAGTTGATAAAAAGTCAGACTCTTGTTACAAATTCAGGATGTTAGATTTTCCTTCATTTGTACTTCATGGAGGAAAAGGAAGTATGCCCCTATTTGCTATTATTATTATTTGCTATTTGCTAAATCAATTTATTGTTTTTATGTATTATGAAAATGTTTCAGTTAAAACTTCTTACAACCCTCTTAAAGATGGTTGCCTTTTAAAAGACCTGAAGAGAATCCAAGTGTAACATCCCTGAGTCATTTTTCAGGCATACCATAAGGAATAATGGTTTTTATTTTACCATATTTATTCTTAAAGGTAACTCAATGTGTTCTTTAAAAAATGGGCTTACATGATTGTTCTGCCTTAATAGTAGCAACCTTGTTCTTCCGGAAGAGGTGGGTAATGAGGGTCAGTCAGTCACTAGACTTACCTGAGCAGAGCAGAAAGCTTCTGGTACAGACTCTGCTCTTGTGTTTAACATGCAGGTCTTGCTCTCCCTAATTTTGGCTGGAGAATCTTTGGAGATTCGTAGGTCCTCAGGTGCTCTCACTGTAATCAGTGGTGTGTGCAAATAGTGCAGCAAAGCTTGGTGCAAGATTGCCTGGGAGAGGAAGGAGGCATTAAACAAAACTGGTTTCTTTCATTCTCCTATCAATTTCACCTGCTCACACTCTCAAAGTGTTACCACATACAGTTACCAATGTGCGTGCATCCGTGTGGGTAAGGCCAGGATCACTTGTATGCTATACTGAAGATAAGGAACTCTGTGTTGAGTCCTCACTCATCTCTTGGCTTGCTCCTGACTGGCAGTGACAAATAGTTGCTAGAAGTGTTTCTAGACTCCCTTTAAGAACCGAACAGTTCAAATTGTGCTTACTTCAGCTGCTCTAAATCTTGGGCGAGGTTGCTGAGGAATGTCGTTGCTCCCTTCTGGTAGTGACACTGGCTGCAGTCTGAATGTTGGGATCACACCAAGAGGAGTGGCCCATGGGATGTGGTAACCTTGTCATTATCCTGTTACCAGAGCGTATTCTGCTGACAAGCCATCTTTACTGTGGCCTTATCTGAACATGTGCCTTCTTGTGATGCAGGCAACACATTGCATAGTGTTTACCAGCTTGGTTCCTGTGGATCCTGTCCTTGGATATCAGCGCATGTTATTTTTGGAATGCCAGATACTTCCACGCATACTGAATTCATACCAGTCTAAATTTTATTACAAATCTTTGTAGTGATTGAGATGTCAGTCTTTGATGGATTATTTTTCCTCAGCTCTTAATTAAGAGGCCAGCAGAAGTGAGATAAAACACTCTCTGAATGAGTCTTCATGTATTTCTATGTCCATTCCATGAGGAGGCTGAGGCTGTTCTCCCTTTACTACTTCTGCAGTCACCAGAGTTCTCATAAAGCTAGGCAAAGATTTGTTATTTCTAGTGTTAAGAATGAGACATAGGTTGTTATTTTCTTTAAAAATGTATAGGAGTTATCTACAATAACAGCATGGAATATGGAGAGGGAAAAATACGTTAAATGAATTGAAATACCTTGGGTTGGGTCAGATTTCATCCATGCATTCTAAGTGAGGAAAATTGAGTACACTTGCTTAAATATGTGCTCAGGGCTAGATGAACCCAAATGTTTGGTGCTGATGTGATGGTGACTGCATGCATTCCCACAAATCCCTGAGGAATTACATGCACAGGATGTGGAAACTGAGAATTGTTGCTGAGGGAAAACACGGATGCTTACAAAGGCAGCACTGAGAAGGGAGTTTAGGGGAGGAATAGGTTGTAAGGCAGCTGGCCTAAATGTCGGTTGAAGCATTGTGAAATGAGAGAGTTTTATTTCAGTTAACTTGTACAAATCAGGCATTTTCAAGTTGCGTATTAATTATGCAAGAGAAGCATGTCTTCACATGTTGAAGTTACATTCCTGGAAGCTGTATCAGGCTTCTCTGGTGCACGTACTACTGAGCTTGTCTCCAAAGAAGGCAGATCAAACCCCTCAGACAATGCCCAGCATAGGTTTGCTACTCAAAGCAATAGGTAAAACGTTTCTCTTTAGCAGAGGTGGTGTCTGGCTTGCGGTCTTGTACAATTACTACAGTACCCCATATCAAATTGTACAAAGCTTCCTTGCTTCCAGGTTAAAGTCAAGATGCTGAAACATTTCAAGATGTTTCAAAATCAGGCTGTTCCTTTGTCTCGTTTGGTTTGGTTTCCTCCCCCTCTTTCCTGACTGGGATTCTGCCAAAGATTCATTCAGGATTGTTCCCATACTCAGCAGTCAGTAAGAACTGCAAGGCCTCTTGATTATGCTACTCTGTTACATATTCCCGGGGTTTGACTTGCCAGTTGCTATACATCTTGGTTTTTATCCTTGTTGGAGGTATTGTAGGTGTGTAGTAGTTCACCTGAAGAAGTCAGAAAAGTATTACATGAATTTGTGCATTTCTGTCAACTGATTTTCTGGCAGAAATGTTTCAATTGTATCAAAAAGTGACCTTTCCTGTCTAAACTGGTGTTGTTTGATACTGTAGACATCTGGAATCTCTGTACTACCATGATACTGCTTAACTGTTGTCTGAGGGTAATGAATGTCCGTGCTTACATTGTTTGACAACTTAGTTGGCTAGTTTCAAACCAATGTATAATGTTGGTCAATAGTTTTTGCTGTTTGAGATGCAAAAATAGTAACAAAGAAAACCACTTCAGGGATTTTTGTGGAGTAAGCAGTAATGATATAGAAGAGTAGTGTCAGTCTATGGGACTGTCTGCAGCATGTGTAAGCTTTCATGAAATCCAGAATGGAAAACTGTGTTTTAAAATACATGTGTAGAAGTTAATGATGAACTAGTTCAGTCTTCAAGGTGATGAGACTAAAGCTACTTTTGCTTAGGTGTTTGATTTCAACACACAGTAAAAGTAGAAGTTCAGCTAAGCAATGCTGTTGATGTAAGCCATTCCATGAGGCACATTTCCATCTGGAGCAGTGTCAGTGTTGCATTGCCCTGTGACAGGCTGGCCATCATTTTCTTAGAGAAAATCTAATCTGTTGGTGGGAAGTTTAAAATTTCACATTACTTAATATTTCATAATGAAACGTTTCTAAGGCTGCTTGTCTTTCTGTGGGTTTGAGAGTAAAAGCATTAATGTATGTGGGTATTTCAGGGATTGTTTCAGATCCCTGTATGATTTCTGATGGATGAAACTTAATAATTTTGAGGCTAGCATGTGTAAAAAATACTGTTATCTTTCTCTTTTTATTACCTCATCCCTTCAGGATGGCACCCGGCCTCCACTGGATACTGATGTAAGCCTTGAAGAAATTGCTTACAGTCAACATTGTGATTGTTACACGTGAGTAGCTTCTAGTTTTGACTTTAATATGCAGTGCCAAAGGTCTTCTGATGTATAATAATGTATGTTGAGTCATTGTTAAGACAATGTCTTAGCTCTCAGGGTTTATAAACCCTCTCCCTTACACTACTTTTCTTGCTTTCAGTTAGGCTTTTTCCCAAGGAGTCTGTAGGAGTATATGGATCCTAAAGTCTTTTTCGTCTGGAATAGTCCTCTTCATGTTGTAAATACAAATCAGCAGAGGCCCCTTGGTTTTGCTTGGCTTTATTTTCTCATCTGGCATAATCTGAGGATAAAAGAGTCCTCTAAGCTGTGAACCCGTATACAGCGATGATGGAAAGCAAATTGGTTTAACAGCCATAACCACCTCCTATCACAGAATTGAAAGCAGTGTGCTTGACAAACCAGTGAGGGCCTATTTCAACTTGTGCTTTGGGAGTACCAAGGCATGTGGTTTAGGAAAGCACAAAAGCCGTATCTGTCAGAATGCTGCGTAGTTGCATTCTACGTATCTTCAAAAAGCTTTAATCTATTAAATGACTTATTAATAGTTAATGATTTTCTGGAGTTTCCGTAAGTTAAAGTTGCTTGTCAGAACATTTTTTGCATTTAAGAAATGGAGGCTATCATCAGTAATGAGTTTTAGTTTGTCATTGTTTCATACTTGGGAAAGATCAGTACCTTTTCTTTCTCTGCCCCCTTTCACTCACTGTCATTTGGGGGGGTGGCGTTTGGTTGTGGGGAGTTTTTTGTTTAGGGATTTATGGGGGATTTGATTGGTTTGGGAATTTTTTCTTTGGTTTTATGTTTGGGGTTTATTGTTGGTTATTTGGGGTTTATTTTGGTTGTGGGGTTTGGTTTCGTTATTTACATGCAGCGGTATTCCTGGCACCCCCAAATGAAGCATGGGAGTTAACTGAGAATTGTCTTTGGTTCAGTGACTTGCACCAGTTTAAAGGCTTGTGAAAAGTTGAACAGCTGGAAACTAGAAGCAAATCTTTCCAAAGATTGATCTGACCCTGTTTTCTTGATACTGTTATTTTATGAGCATATTAACTGTTGATGCTGCTTTGAGCAAGGCAACCCCCTTTTGTAATAATGGGTGATTCCATTTGAATCTTTCGTAACACTGATAGGAAAAAAAAATCTTCTCATGTTCCCACCAAACAGCACAGTATTAATCAATTAATTTGACATTTTTAAGGCTGCCAAATGGGGGTTTTTGTCTCTTCCCTGCTTCCTATTTATTTGATCTTAATCTATGGTTGAGATCTGGAGGATGTTACTCCATAATGAAGGCTGCAGCACTGTGTAGCTCTTGTCCCGCTTTTCTGTGTTCTGAAGATCATTCTTCATGACAGCACAATCAGTCTCTTACCATGACCTGTAGTGTCTTGCCTTTCTATATGCTATCAGCAAAAGACAAGAGGATTTATCCTACAATGACCTGTTCTGTTTGTATCTGTAGAGGGGCAGACCTTTCCGCTCTAGTGCGTGAGGCTTCAGTTTGCGCCTTAAGACATGAAATGGCCCTGCAGAATACCCAGAGCAAGAAAGGTAAGAAAGCTTTACAGAAATCTTAACTGAATATTGAGAAGATAAATGGACTATGAAGTATTTAAGGTCGTTCAAGACAAGCAGAAAGGCTGATCCAAACAAAAAGTGTCAGATTTGTTTCAAGAACACATAAGCATCTTTGAAGCAACTCTAGGGGAGAGTATAGGGAAAAAATGGATATGCTGCAGGTTTAGCATAATATTTTCTTCCTAAAAGGACTGAGTCTTGTAACCTTAAAGAAAACTTTATGTTAAATTGTAGTAGTATAATAGTGTGTCTATATACATACTATTGTAGTAGTATAAACTGACAATTCATATACTAGACTGGATATACCTTCACCAAATTTCCACAGCACCATCAAAGACTGATTATACTGACTTATTTGCAGATTTGAGTTTAGTTTTAACTGCACACATACTCATCATATACCTTTGGCATTCAATTGTATTGTTTAACTGAATACTTGCATCTAGTGTAATGCTTTGGAAAATCTGAGTGTCATGTTTCATCTTAGGTGTTGAGCTCATCAGGAGCTCTTGCCAGGACCTTAACAAGGAATTATAACTAGTTTCAAGTACAATGTCTGCCTTTTCCATATCTCTCTGCAACTCTAAGTTGCATTTTCCTGTTTTTTAAGTTATTTTTTCTATGCAGATAGGAAATGTACTTGGAAATTGAAGCTCTTGTATATAAAATGTGCATCTAGTTTTTCCAGTAATTTTGCTTGTTATTTTACCTTTAAGTCAAAAATGCAAAGCTAAGATGGAATTGTGACTTTTCAGGTTATGTCCTTGGAAAACATATTAGACATCAGAGGCAAAATGAAAGCCTAAGAATCATACTGGAATTTTGGTGGCTTTGATTCATTCTGTTTGATCTAGTAAATATCCAGTCTCATCTGGTTTTTAACAGCAGTAGGTTAACAGAGCAGAGTGTTTGTTTTTCTTGTTTTGAGGGAACTAGTGTGTTGGTTGGGGGAGGGGGGGAAGAAACAAATTAGGACAACCTTCATGGTTGTAGGACTTGGATACCCATTTTATTTACTGTAGATAAAAGCTTCTGAGTTGAGATGGAAATTCCTGAGTTTATTCTCTTTGTTTTACATGCAGGCTTTATTCAATCACAGATGTTCATCACTTGAATTCAGCCTCCACAATTACAATTGCAGCCCGAGCACTTACTGTATTGATGTTTAGGCAGCCAGCAAGTCTGTAATAGCTTGATCTACATGTTTATAGCAGCTGCCTATTTGGGATGTCCTTGGGTTTGGATTTCCAAGCTGTCAGCCCTGGCTGGTGGTTTTGTTCATTTGTATCTTCAAAAGGGTAGCATGTGTACACAGACTGGAGAATTTCTTCCTTCAGTGTTACCACAAGTGCCTCCCTCTGTACATGACTATAGATGGGTAATGTGTGTCCTTATTAGTCAGTAGTTTGGAAACACCTGGCTGAGATCAGTGCTGCTACTTTCTGTTCTGTAGAAACTCCGTGGCAACTGCTGCTTGTTCCCTATCCTGAAGAGTGACCATTAGCCCTTATACTCTCTTTCATTCCCTTTAATCAGCTTTTAGTCCACCAAAGGATAGATCCTACAATCACTTGGAGTTTAGCAGTCCTCTGGTGGCTGTAACAAGTTACATGATTTAGCCAGCAGTTCTGCAGTTTCATAGAAAAGTTCCTTCAGCACCTTTGGGTGAATGCCATCTGGTCCTGCCAACTTACTGTTAACCTCATACCCATCCCATTTTAGTTTAATACTTCCTGTATAGTATTTCAAATAGATGTAGTTACAGAGAACATGTAGTGTATGAGGAGCTCTTAACGCTTCCAGCTGCAAAGGCAAGTGCAGAGAATTCACTGACCTTCTAAACTATGACCTTACCCCAGACTGGCCTTTTTGTATGAGATACTCCATGACCCCACATCACCTGCATAGTCTATAAAGCTGATCTTCTTAAGAAGGAGTGTATAAGACTTCTTGCTAAAGCAGTTAAGTCCAAGTGTGGTTTACCAACTGAGATTAAAGTTTTGCATTTTTGCAGTTGAATTTTAAAAACAAGATCTGGTCCTTGTTTGATACTTTCAAAGTAAGAGGAAAGGGAATCAGTTATCCTTCCTTCACTCACCTATGTAAATAGCTAAAAAAACAATTTCATATTTGGTTAAGTAAGTTATACCTGTTGATGTACTTCATTATTTTATCATTAATTTACCAATATAAATTGTTTTAGCTGATAAAACATTCATACCTACTTACTCAGACTAAACATTTTTGTCATCAGAAATCAAGGCAAACTATGTAAAGCAAGACAACAAGGTCTAGATTACTGACAGCTGAATTCTCTATGGGATCAAGCCTTGGGCCTGTTTTTATCAGACAATAAGCATGAAGTAGCCTAACTTACTTTCAATAAGAGGTAAAACTACTTTACCTAACAGTACATAAAAGTGTATTTATACCTAGCCATAGCTATCAGCAGTTTCACCTTGACATTTTCTGGTAACTGTGTCCTTAGTGATACTGATAATGCTAGTTGCTGAATGCTGTTTACTCCTTTCCTCCCTCCCTGTTGCTAAGGCTGTATCTTGTTTCACAATTTGATTAAAGAGTTACAGGCTTAAAACCAAAACTGAAAGCAGAATTAAAATTCTCACAGCTTCATTTTATTATCTTGGAGTTTTGATGACTCAGTCTTAAAGTAATTTGACTTCTGTGAAAGACCCACATTGAACTTTCTTACTGTAAGTAGGGTTTCCTTGGAAAAATAAGTTGAAATGCTGATGTTTTTAATCTATACCTTTATACTGGTGTAGCTTCATACAGTAATGGGAATCTTGAATAAGAGCTTCAGAGAACTAAGAAAGTGCGGTAAGGATGTATGTTTAGTTAAATGAACTTTAACCTTCATCTTTGCTTTTCAAGCAGGTAATCATAATTGTAAACTATTTGCTGTTCTGTTCTATATCTTAAATAAGCGCTTATTTAATTTCATGCTTCCCATTCACTACACAGTCTTTTGCTGTATCAGCAGATTGTTCTAACTCAGACAAATGTATTAATGAGGAGTCCTGACAGTCCTTTCATGTCAGCACCCCCCATTTCACATTACAAAGATGTAAGCAAAGGTAGTGGCAGTACATACCTGTGTAAACAAAACCATCTTAATGGACTACATTTGAAATGTACCAGGTTGACTAAAGACATACTTTTTGTACCTTTATCACATCTAATACCTGGGTATAGCATTGGGATTACAATGAATCTGTACAGTAATGTTATCTTGGGATTCTTAAGTCTAAACAAGGCACTTGCACGTGAGAGCAGAGGATTCCATGATGTGAGGTGTGCTTTTGTTTCAGCATACTGAAGAAAACCAACCTGTTTGAAGAGGTTATGATTAGGAGTAATTAATGTAGCAACCCATAGTAAGGTCAAAAAGGCAATCTGCATAAACTTAAACAGAGTTGTAGAAGTGAAAGCTTTTGTTACTTCTGGGTAATGCCAGGCAGTACTATAAAGTCAATTAAGGAATTGAGCATCCTGTAATAAAGCTGGAATGATAGATTTTTTTCTAGATACTCAGTAGCACTCTGTATGGAAGTTTAATAATAAGTATGTATAGAAAATAGACCCCAGAACTGGAAGCAGCAGGATTTGAGGCATTCACTTCCAGAAGGGCTGAGAGACTTGAATTCTAACTGGATTTGATGCAAGCAGCAGTTAAGTCACATCTTTAAAAATGAAACTCTCAGTCTGCAGTTAAAAACTGAGGTAAATACCTAACAGCTTTCTGAAACAAGCATTCTTTGGCTTAAGGTGCAAGGGCTAGAGGGAATAAGATCTTGCCTAAAATCATAAGCAGGAGGCTGCATAAAATTTGTAAGAGTTCAGGTGGTCTTAACACTGCTGAATTTGATCTCGTCCAACTGACTAGCACATGCAGTTGGCTAGGCTCCAGCAATGCTGCCTTGAAATGCACACAACAGCTTGATTGTCACTTGGCTGCAGTTCTAACACATTATTATGCTCTGTTCTCTAAGGAGAAATCAAGATTTCCCATAAACACTTTGAGGAAGCTTTTAAGAAAGTGAAGCCTTCAGTATCAAAAAAGGTAAGATAAGCTTTAGGTATGCAGGACTCCTTACTCCTCTGGAAAGGATACTCTTTATGCTGGAACCTGGTGGGAATAGTAAAGGTTGCAGTATACTTGCATTTCAAACTGACACTACCTGTTCCTGCATTAAACAAACCTAATGTTCTTTATAGGGTCAGAAGTTGAAGTCTCTCCTTTCAGCTGCAGATGATGCCTTGCATGTAGACAGATTACCATGCTATGGAGGTTATATTTTAGTATGGCACCTTGGACTTCTTACTGACATTTCTGGATTAATTATTGACCTGGACCTAACCTCTTAGCTGTGAAATATTCTAAAAGCCAAGGCTTTTAGAGTGCTCCACATCTTGCCATCACCTTTTTCTCCCCTAGATGAATGTGACACCCAGAGACGCTCAATCATTTTTGTTACTGTGCAAAAAAAACCAGTTTGAGATAAGACATAAGAGACAAGGGCTATATCAGTCTTTTCATTGTTTGCATTTGTCAAGGAAGTTTGTTTTAAGTTTCCTTATGACCTGTTCTTTTCAAAGACTGAAAGGAAAGCTGTTCTGTCATCTCAATTACCATAACTGAGAGGCTGATATATATATATATAGGAATTGTTATTGCTGTAGGGCTCTCCTGGATAGGTCTCTCTGTTGCCAGAGTGTACTGAAGCCAAAATAAACTAATACAGTCACTTTGGACACTAGGAAGAGAGATGTGAACTAGTTAACCCTTTCCTTTAATTGTTATTGTATGTTGATGGTCATTAACCTTTTCTGAAAGTTAGAAGTGATCTTAGGCACCAGGGCCCTTTAAAGATGGTACTTGTGGTTGTCTTCTTCCCCTTTGCTAATCCCCAAGCAAACAGCTAAGAAGAAACAACCACAAAAACTTAAGAGATGTTTTAACTTAAAAATCACTTAAGACATACTCCTTCTGATTAAAAATTAACCGGAAATATAATTCTACATCTTAAAGGCAGCTTAAATATCACATCTCAGAGCCCTATATTTCAGTTATAGCCATCTGAAGAACCTTCAGGTAGATATTTTGAAGTACAATATACTCATCTGCCATTTCCAGATGCTACCTTCTATCTGCTAGACAGATTCAGTCTGACAAAAGCTCTCCACACCTTCCTGTGAATACTGGAAGGTAAAAGCTGCATCTCACTGATTTAGTGTTTCTAACTCTTCCCTCCCGTACATATCTCTGCATTCTGTTAACATGCTTTTGGTTTCACCAGTTGACTCAAGACAAATCAAAATAGGTTGTTCTTCCAGCTATGGACAGGCATCACATTCTGAAGTCAACTATTTCAGTGCAAGTATTCTGTTGCTCAAAAACTATCATTTAAAGTGACAGTTGAAAAGTATGAAGGAATAGCTGTCAGATTATCAAAAGAAGATCCTGTCAGTTCACTCTGGCAAAACTAAATTGGGGAGTTAAATGTCAATTCAGCAGCTCCCCAGAAAAGAAGCAGTATCTTAGTGAAGCTGTAATTCTGAACCTAAAATGGCAATATTAAGTGTAAGAGCTCTTGCCAGAGGCTTCTATTAATTACACATCATTGGTGACTGTCACTGGAAGAGCCTCATTCATGAGCAAGGGTAGTGGGGTTCTGCTATATTTAGGTTTTTCTTTGCAAGTGTTTTAAAATACAGCTAATTGGGTGATACAGCTGGTTTGTTTCACTTTAAATAACACATATAAAGTCACTTTTATACAGTGCATGATTTTTTACCA
This sequence comes from Psilopsiagon aymara, assembly GCA_024733675.1. Taxonomy (NCBI): domain Eukaryota; kingdom Metazoa; phylum Chordata; class Aves; order Psittaciformes; family Psittacidae; genus Psilopsiagon; species Psilopsiagon aymara. Next base: position 15,885 of record JANRGW010025390.1, read on the forward strand.
TTGTCTAAAGCTGATTTTTCTTCTTGCCACTGTTAGGATCAAATCATATATGAAGAACTACACCAGTCACTGTGCAGGTGATGCATTTGGACAAACTTCAGGAAACTTACTCTGCGTTGGTGGAGAGTTTGGCAATACCTGTGCTTGAGTTCAAGAGACAGACTGGAAAGAAACTGTGCTAGATCTCACTGAACTGTTTACACTGTACCTGGAAAAAGTCATAATGACCTACTGCTCTAAAGCATCTTTAACTATTTCCAGATTAAAAAACAGAATACACTTCCTGCTTATCACATTTTTAAAAGTGAATGCTTTTAGTGCTAAAGAGCTAATACCACTCCTATGTTTGGTGCCCTTAACCAGGAAGCCCTTAGAGACAGAGAGACAAACATTCCGGTGTTTTTACTGCTCAAATAGCTGTTTTCAACCATAAATGAAAATAGCCAAGGCTGCAGGAAGGAAAGCTCTTGAAGAATCACTGGGAGGACAGAGCTGGGGAATCAGACTGGAAAAGTACTGCACTGTGTTACTGTAACATGAATCATGCCTTTTACAGATACACTGGCACATTATGACTGTGTTGGCAGGTTACTTGGAGTTTCCAGCAGCTTCCTTCACCTTAACAAAAGAACTATCCACAGATGGTAAACTGTCTTAAAGTTATACCTAGGAGAGAGTGAAGTTTGGAAGTGATATGATAGTGTAGTTTAACAGCCACCTAGGAAACATTTGAAATGGTAAGATTTATCTAGCAAGCTGATTCTTAATTAAATTGACAAATCTGCAACAAAAATCTATTATGCATTTGAGTTTCTTAACTCAAGTGTGCTGATATCCTTTGGGAGGAAGGAAAACATCACTGGCTTTGTGACACAGGGTAAGAGCCTCAAGTTTTTTAAATACAAAAAAATTCCATCTCAGGAAGAAGTCAACTTTCATCATCAAACTGGGAAGTATCTGAGTTAATTCAAGACATTGAAATGTGACAGACACAGCAATTGATTTCTGGAAACTACAAACCCTCATGGATTTTTTTTACCAGTGCCATCATTCTACAGCATTCTTTTAATGATTAATCTCAGTTCCTGTCTTTGATCAATCTTAAGCTTATTAAAAGCACAACAACCAGTCAAAGATCAGAAAAGGAAATTTCTGATCAATCTTAAGCTTATTAAAAGCACAACAACCAGTCAAAGATCAGAAAAGGAAATTTCTGCTAGCAAATTTCATAGTCTTAACTTCAAATGATACTTAATGAAATTTCAGTGTGAACAGTTAAATACTTTTCATAGCAACATTTATCCTGTCAGCATTCCCCCCTACTTTAACATACAAGAGGTGATCATTTCATCTCCTACTTAAATCACAATTCATTAAGCAAATCATCCTCTTCTGCTGATCTAACTTTAAAACTGACCTTGCCTTGAGGGGGAACAGTGCCTTACATCTTTGATTCTTCTTCAAATTGCCATCTGACAAAAGATCTCACACATTTTTCTCCCCAGAAGTAAATGGGGGTGGGGGGAGATAATTACAAATAACTTATCCCCACAGGCTTGTGTTTTAAGAATACTGACACTCATGGCAGATTGTACTTACCACTGTGATTTTTGCAAAAGATGAGATACTAACTCCTTCTTCCAGTGACTCAAGCTGTGGCCCATATGACTAACAGATGAAGTCCTTGCATGTAAAACAGAAGATCTGATAATTACAAGTAAATCAGGCTTGGAGCTGCAGAAATCCAAGATGAAGGATCATTATTTTATCTTAAGAGTAGTTTCACTTGTGCATGTTCATTACTCTGAGGCAATGCAATTAGGACATCAGTTAAGTAACTAATTTTAATGTAAAAATCATACCTAGATGTCACGTACAGAGCTATACAAGAACCACCTACATCACACACGTCTTCCTCTTTTAGCTCCAAATTTACAACTCGACTTTCTTTTTTTAACCACCTTTCTTAAATAAAAGCTCTTTGCTTTATAGAAAGCTACAACTGTGTGGAAGCAAACTGTGAACTCTTAGTACAATAATACACTCAATTTAGTTGGGTGTTCCAGAGTTGACCAATGTAAAGAACCAAGCAGGAGCCCCATGAAAACAGTATATGGTATTTCAAATACTAATTTGGAAAGCATCACCCATTCTGCCTTTAGATACGGTGATTCTAAAGGCCATCACTGATTTTACCAGCCTGTGGCACACATTGGTTTCAAAACCAGCTATATAAGAAACGAATCAGGAATTAAAAAAGGTCTAACTCTGCTAAACTGAAATATGTTATCCTTTCCAGGAAAAAAAATACATACACAAAACGTGTAACTTTCAGGGTGTCTGATGATCATTCTTCTTAACACATGATGTTGGAAATAGGATGCAGGAGGGTCTGAATTTATAAGAAAATCTGAAGTTAAGTTGAAAGGCAGAAGAAAACAGATCAGTCAAGTGTCCATATACTGTTTGCTTCCCTTGGCTGGGCTGCATGTGTGTCAAGGAGCAGACAGGGGCAGGCAACTGAACTCTATTTGACTGTTCACACAAGAATATGCTGCACCCACACTGCTGCTTTTTCCTGAGGGAAATTCTGCTTATGTTATTGTACTTACCACTGAAAAAACAACTTGATAAGAAATAAAATGCAAGAGCCTTTGTACACAGAAGATGGGAGCTGCTTTAAGGAAGAAGTTTTTTCACATAATACAGAGACCACTACTTTGTTCTGCATATGCAGCTACCACCCCTCCTGTCAGACAAGCTTAGAGTTTTTCCCCTCTAGTCATCTTGTTTGTTGTGACAAGCTCACGAAACCATTCATCGTGCCATTCTCCTCTCCCTTTTCCCCAGGCTAGCCACATATCTAAATCACAGTGATGATTCTGTCCCAGAGCATATTAGACGCTCACTTGAGCTTGGATAGGGGGTAGAGGCAGTGCAGGGGAACTGTCAGAGAAGAAACACAGTCTGTATTTTTGGCTCAGTAAGAAACTTTTTCAACATCTCTGTCCTTACTAAAGTCTTGGATAGCACTGCAGGCTTGATTGTGAAATAGAGGATTTGATAGAGAAGAAATAATTGTGTACATGGAGTTGCAGGTTGCCATACTGAAGACACAGCTCCCTGATTCAGACACACCTATTTGTCAGATTGCTTCTGCAATAGGGCCTAGGAGAACAATCTTGGCAGACGCAGAAGCAGCTCCTGTGCTTTGCAGTGCTCAAGTTAGAACAGTAGAACTTGTTTTGCCTTAAGTCTTTTTGAGTCTCTTCAATTACAGAGCAGTACCCTTCCCAAAAGCTGTGTCTTAGACCACTGACCATGCAAGATCACTACCTGAAAGCAACTTTTCACCTGTTTGTCCAACAGGGCTAGAATGGCAGCCTGCAGTCTGTAACACTGACATTATTGCTTGTAGAACCTCATTAAATAAGGAATGAACAACTTCAAGTTCTACTGTTGCTGCCACACTGCTTCATCTGATACAACAAAAAATGCTGAGCAAGCGAAGTTGAGCCACTGAACTCATTACCTAACAGTGTCTACATACCTAGCACAGATCCATTTCTCAATATCTGTAGACTCTTAAGCATGCATTTACATGCTTGCTGGCATGTAAAGACTTAACCAGACTACTTCTGAGACACAAAACTAAAAGTCTTAACTACTTTCCAGCTCACCTCTGGTTCCAGGGAGGAAGTCTTGCCCTGGATCTGAAAGCATGGAGAGCTGTAGCCAGAAAGATGCACCCATTTAACACATGTTAATTGTCACTCTTACGGAGCAGACCGGTTCAACAGCAGAACAAGAATGCCAGAGGCAAGAGCTGTTTTGAAAGAGGAATATATCCACGCCTGTCCTGTGGGAAAACTCATGCCTAGTATGATGAGATTCCAGGATGCATTACTTATTCCACTTAAGCAGCTTCAAATAATTAGGGGTGTGTGTGTTAAAAGCCATGCAAGGCAGTTTATTAGGAAAACTAAGTTACTCTGAAAGCCCTGAAGGGGATTCAGAGCTCTGCACAATTAACTGCAGCTAAAATATTTGGATGACATGTTTAACACAGCTGACCCAAAGTCAGCTCTGTTTTGACAGTTACAACTCCTGGCTGATTTCATATGAAGGAGAGGTTTGCCAAACTGACAAACTAACAAGATGCTTTAGGTAGAAAGGAACAAACCCTAAGAAGCATGTAAAAAGGACAAAGTTAACTCGTTCCCATCGGAGTAGATCTTTGAAAACATTATAGTTGGGTTTTACTGTTATGGCTCTTAATCATAAAATGATAAAATTAATGCTCTTTGTTCCTTACAGGTTAGTCAAAAGGTCTCTCCAACTTCCAGAGAAGTGTTGCAAATACTACACTAACCTGTTTCTGCCAGATACATTCTAATAGCATTAAAGTTACTGAATTCCTTAAAAACAGTAAATAGATGATTCATATGTATGTCCAAAAAAACCAGTATTTTTTGTGCCATGCCTTTGGACTACACACCACATTATGACTGGACTAAACTAGTTATTCATTTAGAATATACCAAACAAGTCAGGTAGTCTGGCTGGTCTTAATTCCTTTTACCAGCAGTTCAGAAACGCTTTTGACTTCTAGGGATGAAATTTTGCTGCCGTACAGGTTAACTTTCAGATGATCTGCTTCTGGCAAAATCCCTACTACAAGTTAAATGCCACAGCCTCTTGTGTATAAGACAGGAACTGTATGCCTAAGAATAGCTATCACCAATGCTTGCCAGAATCAGGCCATGGTCCACACACAACTTAAGTCTCTGTGGCTGAGATTAACCTAGTCTAGTGAATCTTCTCCAACAGGTAGCAAGTAGATGATGTCTCAAAGATTACAGCAAGCAGAGAACTCCCCACTGTCCTGCAGCTTTTACAGTGAAAACAGGGTCTTTATAATCACAGGTGGAAGGAAAGATCATAGAACACCTTAAAGCAACATCTGCAATTTTAAACAAGAGAAATGGCAACTTCAGTCCTGTTTAAAAGCAGGAATCCACACTCGGACTACCTATTGGGATGTAAGTAAAGGACATCGGGGATTACATAAAGTAGGTAACTAAGCCCAAGTACAAAATCTGACTTTGAACTCTGGTTAACTTATCATCATAATGATATCTCATTAAAACTTTAGCTTTTAGCCATAAAACTTTCCAGAGATTCTTTCCATCCTTCATCTAGCTGTGTTAAGCCATCAACACTGAAGAGATTTAATTCTACCTTTTGCTTCTTAAATTGAGCAGTCACGCAGAAGTGGCTTAAAAAAAAATCCCCCAAATGTATGTTCTGCAGCATAAGCCTATTGAAGTTATTCAGCTGAAGTTTTCCTTGAGTAGAAAGGCAAGGCAATGATTCTTTACAGTTTGTCTATACAACCACTCAACAGAACAGGTCTTAAATCTGCTGTAAAAATACCACATTTCACTAAAACTCAAGTTCCTCAGTATAAGGGAACCAGTCAAAAATTCATCCAGTATTACTTTAATATTTGCTTTTTAATTACATGTAAGAATACTAGATAAAGTCTATGTTGACATTACACTCTACCCTGAGCAATATGCTGGCCAGCTAGCATGTTACAAAGTGACTTCATTATCCTGCCAGTAAGTGGTTGGCACACTTGCACACCATTTCTATTGCTTAGCCACAGGTAAGGGACTCACACTTAAACAAAATACATTAAAAATAAGACCACAATCAGGCAAGGGTTATGAGGCACCAGCATACTCTTGTCAGGCTCTCAGCTTCTGAAAAAAAAACAAACAAAAAACAACAAACCCCAAAACACACCAAAACAAACGTGTGAGTTGAAGGCAGCATCTAAAAAGTTAGTTAGTTATAGCAAACCAGTGTGGACAGCAGCTAAGACTTACACCTTCATCAAATTCCACCTTTGTAAGTGAACCAGAGGGTCACCATTTGAGATCTGAGGTTGATCTGAAGCCATCTTTGGCTGCTTAAAGCCATCATCAGTGCATTAAATGATAGAAGGTAAATGCACTGCTCTGAGGTATGTAGAGATTCTTCAATGTTCAGCAAGTCTGTGCATACTCTGTTCCCAATTTTAAAACTTCTTCAGGAAATTCGATATCACCACCTGTGCTTCCACCACATTTTAGTATGTAAGAAAGGCAAGTGTGTGTGTAGGGTACTGTCATTTTAGGAAGAAAAAAAAGATCATTTAGTAACACCTTTTTATGTACACACATGATAAATATACTTAATAGTTTGCCAGACAGTACCTGTTTCAATTGCTTCAGTTTTCATACAAGCTGAATTTCCAAATGAGGGTAAAAATTTATAGGTAGAGCATTTAAAACCATGGCAATAGCAGAGACAATTAGGACAAACCTAAACCTTTTCCTCTGAACACAAAAAAAACACCCCACCAGTAACAAGACTTTTTCCATTATGAAAAAGGAAAAACCTCATCAGTTACATTAAGCTACCTAATGGCTTAACACAACTCTAAATGTTGGCTGCTCAAGCTACATGCCAACACAAGCAGCTTAAACAGTAGGTGGAGACCCACGAAGTTGGTAATACCCTTGAATTCCCCACCTTTTCACAAAGAAGCCACACAAACCATCTCGAGGATACCAGGTTCATTCTGACAGACTGCTCCTTAGAAAACACAGAATTTCAAAGCAATGCTTCAAATGACATGTTACATATTTAAACAGAAAAAGGTTTAAGATTTCTGTGCAAATTTAGTTCATTCACCCATAAGTTAGGAAACGGGTTCAACAGAAGGTTTATGTTAACAAATCATGTTAGGGTAGAATTAACAGGTAAGTACAGCATTTGAACACTAGTCATCTAAACTGCATTTTGTGGGCTGTGTACTACATTGAGAACTCAGTATTTTTTAAAAGGTAGGCAGGTATTTTACATAGTTTTAACACCTGCCAAAATCCTGTAACAAAGTGATTTAGCATTATGTATATAACACTGATCTTTAGGCAAACATCGACACATTAAACCAACAAATCCGAAGACTGCGAGGAATGTTACAGCTGGTAGGAGCCTGCTACGAAATCCTTAAGGATGCATTGCTGTGTTGCCGTAAATCTTAATTCAGGACACTGGTGAACAGCTTTAGCAAGAGACCTTGTACCAGCCACTTTAAAGCAAGCAGACTGTTGTGGTTTTTTTGGTTGCCAGAAGTTTAATCTTGCTTCACTTCACCCTTTAACTGCCTTTTCATACGTGAATATGGGCTGATTGTGTCATCCATCACGAAGTCATATAGTACTTTTACCCAAGAGTTATATTGTGGCAGGTTGTCATAGTATTCAGCTGCTATTTTCTTCACCTAAAGAAGAAATACAAGGTTTATTTGCTATTTGTATTAGCACTAATAATGAAACTTTATAATCCTCAATGTGTAAATTAATACAGAGCCCTAAAAGCTCATTTTGGCTGTTAAGAGTCTAGAAGGCAGGCTACTAGTACCACAATACGAACATTTCTTGAAGGAAAAAGCTACTCCCTGGTTGTTAAGTAAACATCATGTGAAACTTCTCTATTGAAGCTAACCAGAACAAGCTGCTAGCACTGAAGAACTTTCACTGTGCTACCTACAGAATGATGGAGCTCACAAAAGTACTTTGGTTGCAGTGGAAGAGGGTGATTCAGTTCAGTGCTGACTCATACGAGTTATCACCAAAAAAGGATGCTTTATGTTCTAGGAAGAGATGTTGAAACAGCTCTTTTTACATGTAGCTTCAAATCATAGCACACAAGGAAAAAAAAAAAGCATCTTATTTCTGGTACATCCTGTTTCTGCAGACAGACATCAGAGAACAAATATAAACCACTTCCAAGGACTTCGATCTCATATGTACATGCTGACTAGACCACTGTTGTAATCTATGAGAGATTGAAATCCCTATTGATACTTAAGGTCAACCACTTAAAGACTTAAAACCCTGAACAAAACAAACCTGATTTTTCACTAAATTCCACAGCTTTAGACAGAAGAAAAATATTAAATCTGTATAAGCCACAAACCAACCCAAGATACCTGCATGCCTGCTTTGGAGCTGAAGATTTTTTCTGATCCATCATCACACCTATAGTGTGCTCACGGTGCATCTAGCCAGTATACTTTTATTCAATAGTAATTATACCAAATACCCCAGCTGGAATCAAGTGGTCAGGTACTTTAGTGATCTTCAGCACACAGCATAGCAGAGTCCAGTCCGATCAAATTAACTATGCTCTTCTAAAAGGCAGCTTTATTCTTTTATCAGAGCTGTGGATTAAGAGTCCTATAGCAGAGTTGAGTATTTACCTCTGCAATTAAGTACTTGGAAAAAAAAATCATTCCCTACTTATAACTTAAGTACTGGTCCAGTAAGTGAAATGCTGGTTCACCAGTACGGATCTTGGTATCAAGGTGAGTTAAAGCAGCTTTGGCTGCACTTGAAAGATGAAATGTATGGACAAGAGGAATCATCTGTCTCTTTCAAAAAAAAAAAATATCAACAAAACCCACAGAAAAATCTCAAAGGAGTTACAGAATTTAACTGCCCTGCTAAAGTAGTGCTGGAGTAGTTATTTCACCTACACGTCCACCACTGACAACAGAAACAACAAACACTCCAAAGGCACAAGCTTACAAGGTCTTACTATTAAGTGCAGTAACAAAGCTACAAGACCAACATCACAGCTGCTGTCAAACTGCAAATTTCATGTCTGATTAAAGACACTTTCCACTGATAAAAGCCACTTTTGACCGAAGATGAGTTTTAGGCTTAACCCTGGAAGCCTGTGTTCCAATACTCCAATTGGGACACACATATACAGTGACAATTAAGCTCCTGCTGAAAAGCCAGCAAAGACTTAGGAACTAATTTGAAAATTCCCATCTGCTTTCATGTGTAAGGTCCAAAGTCACAGCTTTGAAGCCCAACACTTATTTAGGGTTCAAAGAGGAAACTGAGCTGCTCCAAACTAGAAAGCTATTAAACATCAGCAGTACCTCAAACCCCCTCTTTTCCCCATCAGAGAATGACAGTGACAGAAGAGACTGAAGGATAAGCATGCATAAGAACACTGTCTTTCAGATTTCAAAGACAGAGCCAATGAATGTGAAGTTATTTGCATCATCTTAACTAGTTTCTGAAGAAATCAGAAGGCTGGTTGTGATTAAAGAATACTCAATTAAGTGCACAAATTAAGACATACATTTCCTCCCTTCCATTTTCATGGAAGAGGCTGTGGTTAGGTTAGGAGACCACTGAAATTATAAATAATTACCCCCTTCATCACTCAACTTGAAAATAGTTCTTTGTTCTTGTTTGGGGTTTTTATCTCCCAACTTCCATTCTTCTATCGGTGTTCCACCCAATTTTCAAGTTAAATTAGGGCTTATTTTGAGCAAAAGTAGTAACCTCAGAAGTAAACTTACCAGTGGAAGGCTCTTGCCAGGAATATTAGGGAAGTCATGATGTTCATTGTGATAGCCAACATTAAAAGTGAGCAAATTAAGTGGCCCATAGTAGGAGTAAGTCTCATGTCCTTTCAAAAACATGTAATGTTCAGCTATGAAGTGTCCTGAAATTGGGTGTAACCCAAGTCCAAGTACTGAACCAGCAAGCATGTAAAATATGGATTTAACTCCCCACAAATAATATATCACAACATCAAAAGAAAGTTGAGCCAACAAATTAATTATTTCAAGTCGAGTAATAGGTTTAGGATTGATGCAGAGAGGTCTAATCGCATAGAAAAATGGCTGAAGAACAATCCATATGAACTTCCTAAAACGGGTGCAGAAAAACCAGCCTTCAAAGTTGGTAGGAATGTCCACATCAATTCCATCGCCTCCTAAATAACGATGATGATCCATATGATACCTCTTGAAGGATATGGAATATGGGAGACCAAGAGGGAGGTTGGCAAATATCCCAAACCATCGATTCCACATGGCTTTGCTGTTGCCAAAGGCACTGTTGTGGGAAATCTCATGAATTGCCAGAGTCATGGAGTGGCTAATACAGCTCCCAAAAACGTATGCCCAAAAGATTACCCATTTCCAGTCCAAGTCTTTAACTAGGTAAAATGCAGTCAACTGCGCAAGAACCATCAGCACAACCACCCAGATCAAGTTGTAGTCTGGCTTCATCAACGCTTTAATCTCTGGATGCTTAGCTAGACGGGAAGGAATTCAGTGAAAAAAAAAGCAGTTATTTAGAAGCTCTCCTCACAACCAACTATCCCAATTAGATTACAAAAGCAGATGTAGCCATTCCTTCCCTTCCTTCCAGTTAGGGCTGTCTGCAAACACAATGAAAACACCAGCTTTCCACTTGTGACATTTATTGCAATAATAAATCCTTTCAAATTATATCATTTTCGCGTTTTTCTGTTGCTCAGGAACTAGACCCGTACATGACAAGCATCAGTACCACCTCCGGCTACCCAGAAAGGAATAGCTTTGAACTGACAACCCACCACCAACTCAGAAGGGCTGATTTGGGGCATCTCGCTTGAAAACGCGGGTATTCACCACCACTCCTGGGTGGCACGGCGACCTCTACGCCTTGCACACGAGCTATTTATGCCGATCAGCAGACACGTTATCAATTTTTCAGCTCGCTTCCTACCGCACGAAGGGCTCCGCGGAAGCGGGCGGCTCCGGCAGCGGGCGGAGAGCGGCCCGCAGCCCCGCAGGGAGTGAGAGGAACCGCACCACCCGCACCGCGGCTCTCCCTTCGCAGCTCGAAATGGCAGCCCGGGCCGCACACCCTACGTCCGGGGCCCGGGCGCTGTCTCCGCCGGCAGCGAGCCGCCCCTCGCCTCCTTCTCCTTCCCCTCCCCCGCCGCCAAGGTGGCGGCTCCCTCCTCCATATACGCAGCCGGCGCCGCTCCCCTCCCTCGGCCCCTGCCGGTTCTGGCCGCGGCCGCACTCCTCGGCGCTCGCCAGTCCCCACGCTCCAGGTTCCTACAACGGTCAGCGGCGACAGACGGGCCCTCCGCACGGCGCCCCCCGGCGTGGGCGCCTGGCAGCCATTTTGTGGGGTGGCCCCCGCGCCCCGCCACGCAGCCAGCGGCAAGGAGCGGCAGCACCGCCGCCACCTCTCCTCCTCACCCAGGATCTCCTTGCGGCGGTCGGCATGAGGCTGGTCCGTGTAGACCCACTCAAAGTCCTCTCTGGCGACGGTGTTGCCCATCTCGGCAGCGCGGACACTCTAGCCGCCTCGCCAGCACTCAGCCAGCTCCGCTCCACAGAACCCGGCCCGCCCCACTCCTCGCTTTATAGCTCCGCGGAGGCGGCTCGCCGGGAGTCCCGCCCGCCACTCCGGCCTCGCTTCCCATTAGCTAGCTGCCGGCTGTCAGGGCTGACAGACCCGCCCCTGCCCGAGAGGGGCCTGGGCGGGAGGGCGAGGCGCGGTGCGAAGCCGTCGCCTGAGGAGGTGGGCGGTCCTCGGTGCCAGCTCCCTCCGAAGGGCTGCTGTGTGTGTCCCCTTCATTAAGGAAAAGGTCCGCGTTGATCCGTCCTGCGGCCGTCCGGGCGGGCTCCGGCTCCCTGACCTTCCCGCTCTCGTCCTTGGCCGAGGGGCCGGGTGTGGGCTGAGCGGACCGTGACGCGCGGCCGCCTGAGGGGAGCAGGGCGCGGGGCGGCAGCTGGCCCCTCAAACCAGCAGCGCGGTGAATCACTCATGAATATGAAATATGAATATGAAATGCGGTCAATTACCTCATGAATAACTGATATGTAAGGAGGGAGGGAAAAGTCTCGGCATGTAACGCTGGCCCTGCCTCCGGGAGCGCCCCTGCGCCCAGGCGCTGTGGAAACTCGTAGCTCCTTCATGGCTCGCCGTGGTAGGGTGGACGAGCCGGCTTCATGTTCACACACCCCCCACCCCGCCGTGTGCTGCCTCCTGTCCTGAATGGTGGTCATGCGGGTGCAGCTGCCGGTGGGATTTCTGGCCCCTCGGTGGTGACAGCCTGCCCAGAAGCCGAGGCAGACCGTCGAGCAGACTCATGCGAGTTGCTTTATTGAGACTGCGAACAGAAACCGCCTCTTCCAGTGGCCCTTCAAACAGCACTTTTTCTTGTTCCTCGGTGAGAGATGTGTAAGGACTAGCTGTCATTTGGCCCAAGTCTAAACTTCTAAAAGCTGCCTAAAGATACATCCTCAGTTGCAACTCCAGAGCACCTGGGCCGAGGTAGGTCTCCATTTTCTTTGCTTTTTTTGGTAAGATATTTTAAGAGCTTTGACAAACTTCTCTGTGAGAACTAAACTCCATTTAATCTGTCCCTACCTCTATTTTGCATAAAATACTGACTGTGGGCAGTTCAGTTACAAAGACTACTTTATGTAGAAGTTAGAATGAGTACTTGCTTGGAATTTTAGTTGTCCTTAATTCCACTCTAATAGATGCCTCTTATGATAGATAGAGGACTAGATGCTCTCAGGATTGATAAAGCAATAGATATCCCTTATGATTAAGTGATGGATACCTATATGATAAAGGTATACATGCCTCTTATGATGGATAAAGGGATAGACACCATTTACACTAGTAAATGTGATAGATACCTGTTATGATAAAGGAAGTGATGGATGCCTCTATGATAGATAAGGTATGTAAACCAATAATAACTGATAAAAGTAACAGAGGAAGTTGTCACAAAGTAAATTATACCTGATGTATGCACGTAATATGAATATCTCAAGGTTCATGATGAATTGCTTGAAATTTATTAGTAATAATGAAAAAAAAAGGCTGATAAATATTACTCCATGTGCAATGGTGCAAATGCAGTGGAAATACAATTCCTACTTGAAAATGTTTACAACCTAAAGTAATGGACAAAGCACAGGATCTATAAGACAAAACAACTTTGCAAATATTTTTGTTTACACACGTTTCTAATCTGTGCATATTAGGATGTGAATTAGAAGTGTAAATGGGAAGAGTGGAAGAAAGATGGAAAAGTTTATCCATAGCTTTTCCCTCCATAGTCACATGTGAGGAGTGGTGCAGCATACACAGGAAAACTGATGTTTCCATTTCATCAAGGCATTTTGTCCTTGTTCAGTTTTACTTCTTGCTCAGTGACCGCTTCACAATAAACCAGGAAGTGTGTTTACCAGAGAAGTTGTTTGCAAAATTGCCAGGATCACAAGTGTTTCACTCAGTGTCAAAACTGGGCTACACTGGAATGGAAAGTTCAATTCCCAGCTCCAGCTTTGGACACTATGGGTCTGGATCGACAGGTTGAAAACCAAGTCTCCCTTGTTCCTCGAATGTTCCCTTCTCATTGCAGTTCAAATATTAGCACTGCACTAAAGACCTTCTCAACCATGCTAAGGATCCTGCAGAAAGAACAAAATGTGGCTGCTGCTAAGAAAGGTCATAGCTATTGACGGGAGCACTGGAGAAAAAAGATAAGGGTATCGAGTTCAGTACGCAGCAGCAGTCTTACAGCACTGCAAATGTATATAGGTTTTGAAAATGGTCACAAGTTTCAGCAGGGTAATTAAAGAGATTCCAGATTTATAAAATAAACATTCCATTGCAGCCAAACAAGGCTTAAACTAAGAAAAATATTAAATAGGACAGTTTTGGAAAATGTAATTGTCCAAGTGTTCTGGAGTGCAGTGTTTTTGCTAATCATTGAGCTTTTCAGGTTTAAGCATCCCATGTCACAAATCCAGATTAGGTCTTCAGCAAGGTAACAGGTTTTGTATGGAATTTTCCCTTCCAAAGACAAAGACACCCAGTACCTAGCATGTGTTCAGCTGGCACAAAGCTAGAACAAAAATCCTGGGGTGCTCAATTACACATAAGCCACAGCTGGCAGCGCATCCCCATACATCCAGGAAGGCAAGATCCAGCCAGTACAACTGCAAGAACGGAGAGCTCAGGGACAAGTGAGCTGGTCCAAGGACAGTGCAAAGCAACACAGGAATGCAACTAGAGTATCAGAACAGTTCACAACTAGCAGATGTGTTGCTGTAAGATACTCCAAACCGAATTTACACCTATGAAAGAAAAGTAACAAACTATCACTGCAATTTGCCAGTTACCATCAGGAACACTAGGAAATCAGGTTATCCTGGCTTGTCTAAAGACACATTTAACTACTTCTTACATCATTCTATGTTCAGGAGGCTCTTGATGCAGAAAATTCCTTAGGTGATCTTAGCAGTTCCCATAATTAACTGTTAGAAAATCTTAGTGAGAGCAACAAAGCTTCTTTTCAATAGTCTGACCTTTTACATTAAGAAATTACGTGGAGGCATCCTTGTAACATTAATGAACTTCTGTGATTAAGTTAATGTGCTGAGTATCAGGAATTAAAGACCCTACCATGAAACAAACAGCTGTTACAAAGCAAGCTGCTGTTCTAAGACAAAAAAAAGAAAGCTCAAAATCTAGGAAAGCCTCAGGAGTTTTAAGCTATTTTAATAAACAGCTGTAGAAGACACTTGGCTTTCTCTGTCAACCCTGAGCGGTACTGTTTCAGCCCTTGCTACAAGTGCTAAAACTGAAGACACTGCAAATATTTTTTTACGTTAACTTGTAAATTACATCTTGATCTCACTAATTTGAGGTTCTACATTGAACAGACTCTGTGATCACAAATTGCTACTAACACTGTACTTTTTGAGGCTGATACACCAATTCATGTGAACCTGCACAAAAATTTATAGTCAGAAATTATTTTACTTCAGGCTATCTATCAGCTTGTTCATATACTGCAAAATGCACCCTTTTATATTTAATAAGGGTCAGTATGGGGTCAGAAATTAACGTTCCAGTTATTCCTCTACTATGACTTGTTTTCCATATTCTATCTGTACCACTAGCGTATATTCCAATCTGACAGTCATCTCCCTCCCTCCCCAGAAAGTGAAAACAAAATAGTAGTATACCTTTGCTGTGACATTTCTTGGAGATTGCTTGTAATGATCCCCCTCTGCCACTTAAGTTTCATGGGGCTCATTCAATTCTACCACATTTGGTAGCACACAGAGGATGATACACCTGCAAACTCGCAGCACGTGATACTTCCATTGGTTGAAGGTTCCAACTTGGCACCATTCACAGAGAATGTTTCACGTAACAGGCTGCTGTTGCTCTTTCCAGCTCAGTTTACATGTGGCTTACACACAGATTCACAAATACATTAATATGAATAACCTGAGACTATTTCTATGCTGGGGGGAGGGGGAAGGGAGGGAACTGTTTGCATCTTCTAGAATAAAACTGAAGTGAAAGATACTGAGATATATGAATTAACCTTTTCAGTATATGCAATTCCTATTTAACCACAAATATTGGGTAGTTAAGAATATTACATAAATTTGTCACCATGAATGACCATTAAATTTGTATCAAATGATGGACAACAGTTACAGCTATCATCCCGAACCTTTTGAATCAAGATTATTTTCTAAAAGACAAAGTATATGCTTTCAAACTGAACAGTAAATATCTACCATAAAGAGGCCTGTAACAGTAAAAAACCAATTTACTCCTTTAACAGCTCAACCTTTCCCTCAGATAACTTTGTATCACTTCCTGGATGCTTCTATTAAGCAGTATGTTGTTCGGGTTTTTTTTAAAAGGACACAAACTACCCAACAAGTTTATTTGAAAATTAAATGTCTGCTAAATATTAGGCATTTGCAATGTTACTTCTGATATGAGCTAATATGTTTTAGAAGTAAAACTTGTAGCTGAAGTTCTAGGAAAAGGTCACTTTCCCCACAATTGTGTAACATTTGACCAGACAATTTCTGCTTTGTTCACCGATTTAAATACAACCACTACACGATGCTGACAGCCATACAAAATGTATGAGAACCTGCACTTTAACCCATGGTAACAACAGCAAGATTCTCACCAGCTCCAAATGCAGTATTTGCATTTTCAGTGCCACACCGATTTGAATTCAGTACCATCTAAACACAAAGCAGCAGCTGATAAAAAAAACCCCGTAACTCAAATGATAAAGCTACATAGTTTAGTACATTAAAACAAAAACAAGGACAATGGTATTTGTATAAAGTTCCAAAAATATACAGATGGAAAAAAAAAATAATATCACTGTACACAACTCTGAGGCTGTTAAGGTGATCAGAGAGACTGAACAGTGCAAGACATGCTTTTCCAGTTACAAGCTCAAAACAGAAGTGCAAAAGAAATTAAAGCTTTGTCTGAAGTGATTTACCTTTTTGGATAAGGAAACCACAGAATATTGTCATCAGTGTTACAGAGAAATTTCCACCCCACCCCGAACACATACACACAAAATAGTTGAAGTTTTTCCATAATACAGAATTTCATTCAAACATGTCCCCCTGAGGCTGGGCATTGTGGGGACAATTTGATACTGATTAAATGTTGGCCTGTGAATCAAGTGATCTCAGTTCTCCAGCTTTGGCTAACTGTACCTGTGATTTACAGGCAGTGAGAGAGGGAGAGCACCTAGGTTCAAACACACTTGTGTGAGACCACGTCATTATCAGAAAGCAAATGCTAAGCTATGGCTGAGGAACAAAGAAATTGCTTTGTAGGTCTCTGCTCTCTCCCAGAATTCAGAACAACTTCAGGCAAGTGCTTCTGGTGGGTTGACTAAGCTGCACACGCATAAATCCATGCAAATGTGGAATATGGCTCCGAGGCCAACATCCAGGGGTTGTGCATGTGAAGACCAGATAGAGGCCCTTCCTTTTAAGCTTACAAAAATATACAGCCAATGCTGTAGCTTAAGAAGTCAGTGTCACCTGTTACAGAGACCCCCCAAAAGTATTAACTATTTTTCAGACATTCCAGGCAAGGTCACTTTCAACAAAAAAAAGTTCAAGTTCTCTAAACCAAGATTTTACAAATGGATCTTTGCTTCAAGTGAACAGGACATTTGTTTTTAACGCTTAACTTTTTAATCAGTTAAGACTGAATTTATTTAAGGTTTTTATTTGACCATATGCATAAACACAAATAAATTTACTTTAAAACACATCGGCACAAAAAAAAAGTTAACCTTTCAAAACATAACAGAGCAGGTCTGGTTAGTATGCAACTGCTGCAAATCTGAAAGATTTTGTGCATTAGGCCCACTCATACAGAAGCAGGGGAAAAGTCTCAATGAAGGAAAATTACTGTTCAAGTCTAAGTGGTGTTTTGAAGAACCAGCAGCCTAAGTGACACCATGAAGCTAGTCACAAACAAGCAGACCTGCCTGGGCTACTAAAGATAAGTGTATCCTCCTGAAAGTGTCGTTTACCCCCAGGTTATTTTCTGTTTCGAAGGCGTTTAGATTTCCTAGGACAGTCTGTGGATTCAACCGTCTTCCTCCGTTTTCTAGGAGACTGTTCATTTGAGCCAGACCCTGAAGAATTTCCTACTGTGCTCTCTGTCACGTCTCGCAGCTTGCGTTCAAGCTCAGCCAATCGGGCATTCTGTTCACCTATGATTTGGGTTTGCTCAAGCAGTTTCTGATCTTGATCTTGGAGTTGTTTCTGTTGCTCTTGCACCTTGATGCGAAGCTCTGAGATTTCACGCTTTAGTGATGTCAAGCCTGTGCCATTTGCTCTTATTTGCTGCTGGAGTTTAGTGACTTCCTGTCTTGAAGGGTTCTGCTTGGAGAATAGCTGCATTGTTGTCAGTGCAGCAGAAGGTCCTGGAACTTAAGAGAAAATTGCAATTAATCCTCTACAACTTTAAGACAGAAATTGTGTCTCAGTTCTCATATTTTACTTATCCCTACTCCCCAAATGTAAATCTGCATACTGGTTGCAAGTTACATGAACATGTCGACAGACTTACAGTCACAAAGACAGGCTTAGAAAACTGGGGCTGTTCAGCCTGGAGAAGCTGTGTGGAGATCTCATAGCAGCCTTCTAGTATCTGAAAGGGGCCTACAAAGATGCTGGAAAAGGACTCTTCAACAGGGATTGTAGTGAGAGGACATGGGGTAATGGGTTAAAGCTTACACAGAGGAGATTCAGGTTAGATATAAGGGAGAAGTTCTTTACCATGAGAGTGGTGAGGCACTAGAACAGCTTTCCAAAGAAGTGGTAAATGCTCCATCGCTGGCAGTGTTCAAGGCCAGGATGGACAGAGCCTTGGGTGACATGGTCTAGTGCGAGGTGTCCCTGCCCATGGTTAGATGATCTTAAGGTCTTTTCCAACCCTAACCCATTATATGACTTGAGCATATAAGAGCGCATGGTATCTCAGAGCACAATTAGCTTAATTTAAAATATGTAAGATTCTCAGTAGTGTGGAAAACAGCCCATCATTAATTTTCTGTATATAAGCTGCCTTCCTTTTGCTTATCAAAAATTACATAAAGACATCATCTAGACCTCGTGTTAACAGATGTTGGGTCAAAACCCAACATGTCTATAAATTATTTATTACAAAATAGTTATAATAAATATATTTCAATGGAGGAATAAAACTGTGCTGTCTTAGCTGCAGACAACTAAAGCTCTAAAATTTTCTGGTTTAGGGCTTAACAAGATACTACAATTGAACTTACTTTCTGAACAAGCACGTTTTACTTTCCATTCCTTAGGATGCCTCATCCTAAATGATAAAATCAATCTATGTTTCAAGTCTGCGGATCCTGATTCTACTAAAGGTCCTGCAAATCAAGGATACTGAAAGCTATGGAATAATTTGTTACTTTACCTATCATAAGGTATCTATCACTTTATCTATCATAAGAGCTATCTATCATTTCCTCTATGGCAAGAGGTACTTAATACAAGATCATGACTTTGTCATTCCTAAGAGGCATCTATCACTTTATCTATCTTAAGAGTCTATCATTTTATCTATACTAAGAGGCATCTATCACTTTATCTATCCTAAATGGTGTCTATCACTTCATTATGATAAAGTGGTGAACACCTTTTACAACAGGCCTCCATCACTTTGTCCATCACAACAGGTGTCTGTCACTTCCTTTATTTTAAGAGGTACAGATCACTTTAACTACTGTAAAAGGCATCTATCACTTTTATCATAAGAGGTGCCCATCACTTCACCATCCTAAAGAGGCATCTATCCCTTTATCGTAAAAGGTGTTCATCACTTTTTGTACCATAAGAGGCATCTATGACTATCATAAAAGGCATCTATCACTTTATCAATCCTAACAGCCATCTGTCAATACCATAAGAGGCATCTATGGAGTCATCTTTTTAACAGGCATCTATCACTTTATCATGAGGGGTCTATCACTATCATAAAAGTTGCCCATCACTTTATCATAAGGCATCTATCGCCTTATCTATTGCAAGATGCATTCATAGCCTTATCTGTACTTAGGGGCATCCATCACTTCCTCTATCAAAACAGGTGTCTATCATTTTAACAACTGTAAAAAGTGTTTACCTCTTTATCCATCCTAAGAGGCTATACTTTATCTATCATATAGGTGCCCATCACTTTATCGTAACAGGTGTCTATCACTTCACCAATCCTAAGAGCCATCTACCATGATCATTAGAGGCATCTATCTCTTCATCCATCATTAAAGGCATGTATTGCTTCATCTATTGTTAGAGGCTTCTGTCACTTTACCCATTAAGGAGGTACCTATCACTTTAACAATCCTAAGAACCATGTACTGCTATTGTAAGAGGAATCTATTACTTTATCATCTGAGGCCTCTACTGCTTTATCTATTGTTGAGGCATCTATTACCTTATCTATCATTATAAGCATCTATCACTTTATCATTAGAGGCATCTATTGCTTTATCTTTCATAACACGTGTCCATCACTATCATAAGACGTATCTATCACTTTATAATGAGGCATCACCAGTAATGAGTGGTGTCCCTCAGGGATCAGTGTTGGGACCTGTCTTGTTCAACATCTTTGCTGGTGACACGGATCATGGGATTGAGTGCGCCCTCAGCAAGTTTGCCGATGAAATCAAGCTGTGTGGTTTGATTGATACACTGGAGGGAAGGAATGCCATCCAGAGGGACCTTAACATGCTTGTATGGTGGGCTGATGCCAACCTGATGAAGTTTAATCATGACAAATGCAAGGTACTATGCCTGGTTCAGAGCAATCCCAGGCACAGCTACAGGCTGGGCAGAGAAGGATTTGGGGGTGTTGGTTGATGAGAAAATGAACATGAGCCAGCAGTGTGCACTTGCAGCCCAGAAAGCCAACCGTATCCTGGGCTGCATCAAAAGGAGCATGATGAGCAGGTTGAAGGAGGTGATCCTGCCTCTCTGCTCTGCTCTTGTGAGGCCTTACTTGGAGTATTGTGTGCAGTTCTGGTGTCCTCAACATAAAAAGGACATGGAACTATTGGAAAAAGTCCAGAGGAGGGCTACGAGGATGATCATGGGACTGCAGCACCTCCTGTGTGAAGACAGGCTGGGAAAGTTGGGGCTGTTCAGCCTGGAGAAGAGAAGGCTGTGTGGAGACCTCATAGCAGCCTTCCA